>JAGFNX010000282.1:0-76750 GCA_017657125.1 Scopulariopsis brevicaulis
GGGGGGGGGGGGGGGGGGGGGGAGACGTACGGCCGATGAGTCTTTCTCGATCCATGCCTGGAGTGTTGGACATTCCCTGCCATGGGAAGAAGTCATAGGAAATGTTTCAGTACCGAAAGCCCGTGGCTTAAGATGGCCGACAGAAGACCGTCAAAGATGCGACATGGGTTATCGAGCCACGATCAGCCTGGATTCTCGTCCCTCGATTTCGTCCTCTCGCAGCCGTGTACCGTCGCCTATGAGATAATGGCAACATCTCACAAGATTGGCGCTCACCGAGAAGTTCGGAGTGCGAAGGTGAGACGGGAGGGGCCCATGTACTTGTATACACCCTAGATGCCCACCACTCCGAATTTCCCTGGGCGCAATCTATCCGGCACTCACACCATATAGCCCTCCAAGCTGCTACAAATCGGGCGGGGAGCATGTCTACGCCCGTATCGGCAACCACGCAAGTAGCACTCAATCCGGAATCCATCGCACACATCTTCTCCCGTACGGCGGAAGCTCATCCCCGTGGGGGCTTCGGACGCTGAAGATGGAACCTTCTGCTCGTGCTAGCACGCGCCTCTTCACTCGTCCTTGTGGCTATGCAATCCGACTTGCGCTACTTACAACCTTCCACCGCTCCACCCCGAGCGTTCTCTAAATCACCTCTAGACACGGCACATCGATACAACCATTGGATCCGACCTCAGCACCCTCCAGAGACGGGGCCTCGATATCTCCTCCCTTCCCATCATGGCAGTAATCGACACGCACTCGTTGAGCCACTAGGTATTACCCGCCACTTCTCAGGCCAGCCGTTTTATGCTCTCGGAAGTCTTGACTCGGCTGGGCTGCCGCCATCAAAAGCACGAGCTACACAACGCTGGTAATGATGCTACCTTTACGCTGTACGTTACGTTATTGCTGGAAGTCAAGTGGTCTGAGGAGCAGGAGAAAGCAACGCAAGAGGTCAAGAACAGGGAGTTTATACAGGTATTCGTTTATTGTGAGATTAATGAGGTGCCCCGTTGGAAGCCGACTTGGAGGGCTTTTGGGGGCGCATGCGACCGCGGAAGGGCATTTCGGGGTCAAGACTAATACCAGTCGGATATTTGCTGCTTGATATAAATGAAGTGGCGACATAGACGAGGCGCCGGCCTTGGTGCGCTCGGGGATAGATCCTTGGGCTGGGGTAATGTGTCTGAGATTATCCGGCAAGTGAACTCGGGGAGATCGGCGGGGGTGGGAATGGTGTGAATACGGCTATGGTGGTATCGTCTAATATCAAGGGTTAAGCGGGGATATAATTACCACCGGAACTTTACATTTTTGTCTAGGAGACGAAAACCCCGCGTTGTGAAGATCGCACGAATGAAACCGACCGTTTCCGGTGCTTTTGTCCGCCGTCTGCACGAAGAACGGCCGTCAATCATTCCTCGGCCCTGAGCGTGCCCCGCTTCCCCGGCTTACGGCGCCGGGACTCGGGCGCTAGGGGGGGGGAGCTTGGCACTTCCCCCGCGTTCCTCAGCGGGCGGGTCCCGCCTGTGCCGAGCCCGCTTGTCGGACCCCCCGAATCTGATCCTCTTCGCCTCCGCGTCATTTAAGAATAAAGATTGAAGATTCTCGCTGGGTTCAGCGACATTATCTCACCTGAGGCCCGGAGTGCTCATGAAAACAGACATCAAGATACTCTGGTAGCCCTGCCAAGATGCCCCCCACGGGACGTGACGGGGTGCCCCATGCGAGCTGCCGAGCTGCAGTCGAGACGGCACATTCTGCTTCTGAACGCGGGCTGGGATGGGACCAAAGACTGTGACGGATCCGAGGGCCCCCCGCACAGGTGAGTTTCGTGACTGGCCAACCAGGGAGAAAAAGAGCAGCGTCTTTGGATCCCAACTCGGCGCTCACAATTCCACGGGAGGAGACTCGAAATTTCACCTTCTTTCGTGATCTATTGTGATGCTCGGCCAGGCATGTAGAACTCGGTTCACCCATCGGCCTGACACCTACATCCAAGCCACCTCGTGAACGGCCCGCGCGCGGGACCCCTCGCACAAATGGACGCCATCGCGCGATTCAAGTCGTTCTTGGGCGCTCCGAGCCCGGAAGCCCGCGGCTACATGCCCCTCGAGCGAGAGCGACCGCCTTCGCAAGGCATCACGCGCACCCTCGTGAAAGCCGTCGTCCGCCTCCATGTCCTCTGTCTGTTCTACGGCCTCGGCACATCCGTCTGGGGGTATCCTGCGCTCTTCTTTCCCCACACTCCTCTCCCCTATCTGTGTCCCAACCATCGCGCGGGAAAACACTAACATCTCAACCCCAGCTACAACATCGGCGTTCTCTCCTCTATCCTCGTCCACCCGGGCTGGGTATCCGCCCACAACGACCCGACCCCCCACCGAAAAGGCATTGTAACAGGCGTCTACTACATTGGGACATGGCTAGGCTACGTCTTCATCTCGCGGCCCCTTAGCGACTCCCTCGGCCGCCGGTACGCCGCCATGGTCGGGACCGGCGTCCTCTGCGCCGGAGCGGCAGTGCAGGCCTGTTCCTCGGGGTTCGCGACTATGATTCTGGGGCGTGCGGTTTGCGGAGTGGGGGTTGCGGTTATATCGACTTCGGTTCCCTTGTACCAGAGGTTTGTGGGCAGAACCCGGGAGACGGAGCTTATGCTGATGGGTACAGCGAGATCTCGCCGGCGAAGGAGAGGGGCCGCTTCGTCACGATGAACCACATCGGCTTCGTGGCGGGACTCGCCGCCGGTCTCTGGTGAGCCCTTTCCCACCCAAGACCACCAGGGCTCGCTACTGACGCGGAAAGGGTCGGCTACGGGATGACCTTCTGGACGGGCCCGACGGGTGACTACTACGGCTGGCGCGTCTCGATCCTCCTACAGTTGATCCCCGCTCTAACTTTTGCCGCCGGCCTCCCCTTGACCCCCGAGTCGTAAGAACGCCCGCGAAGCCTCACGCAAAGCGGGACAGACAGCTAACCCCAGTACAGCCCCCGCTGGCTCGTCGAAAAGGGCCGCCTCGACGAGGCCAGCTCAACCCTCCACTACCTCCGCGAAGGCATCTCCACCGCCCCCGAGACAGCCGCCGAGCTCTCCGCCATGACCGCCTTCTCCCACCACGACCCGCCCTCGCTCTTCCGCTCCCCGCCCCTCCTATCCCGCCTCTGGCGCGCCTCGCTCCTCCACTTCATGGCACAAATGTGCGGAGCCGCCGCAATGAAGTACTACCTCCCCACACTCCTGGCCGGCCTGGGAATCGGGACGCGGACGGCGCTGATGGCGGGGGCGACCGAGGCGACGCTCAAGGTTGGGTTCTCGGTCGTCGAGATGCTGGTTGTTGATACGGCGGGGCGGAGGGTTACGTTGGGGATTGGGTGTGCTGCGATGGCGGGGGGCATGTTCGTAAGTTTGCTCCTTGGTCCTTTGTTGCCTTGATGTTCTGTGTCCTTGGTGTGGTGTATCTCTGAGAAGGCGGCGGACTGATGTTGTGCACAGTTCAACGGGGCGCTGCCGCTGGTGTTCCCGGATAACAGCAGCAGGGCGGCGGACATCATCTGCGTCGTCTTCATCTTCGTGTACGCCTTTGGGTACAGCCTGGGCTTCGGACCAGCCGCTTGGCTCTATGGCTCCGAGGTAAGTAGTTCTCCGACACACAGCCGCCCTTCCCACCCCTCCCTCTTACCGTGCAGACTCCTCACTCTAGCCCAGATCTTCCCGACCTCGGTGCGAGCTAGAGGACTCAACCTCTCTGCCTCGGCCGGCTCCGTCGGATCCGTCATCGTGGCGCAGATCTGGCCCGTGGGCGTCGACGTGCTCGGGAGTAACGTCTACTTCATCTTCATGGCGGTGAACATCGCCTGCATCCCGGTGAGTTCCGGTGCCACCGGTCCCGAAGTCCCCTTTCCGCCTTTCCCCGACCCGCGAGACCCTTACAGGCGCCACTCTAACAGAACACGCCCAAGATCATATACTTCTTCTATCCCGAGACAAAGGGGCGCTCCCTCGAGGACATGGACGAGCTCTTCGGCAGGGCAGAGGGACCTCCGGGCGGAGATGGGGGGAATGGGGGAGGCGCGGATGCGCCGGACGTTGCGGTGGGACGAGCGGTTTGACGTGCAGAGCTGGTACGAGGGTTGCTTCTTCCGCGGGACAACGCGTGCATGACATAATTCCTGTTCTCCGCGGGGCGCGTGGCCGGCTGGGCGGTGCACTTGTAATAGTGATTCAGCGCATCACGCCCTACAAGTCCAGCGAGGAATTTTAACACCTCGCCCCGGGCGTTCCCGAGCTTCTCCGTGGAGAACACACTAACAGAACGGATGACCCCATTACGAAAGCACCTGTAATTAGAGGACAGCCGCATTGCGCCGATGTTCTCAAAAACAAAACAAAAAAGGCGGGGACACGCCCCCGTCGCGTTTCTATTTCGAGAAAGGACATCGCGCCCGAAATGAAAGTCTTCCACCTCGCCACCTCGACCCGAGGCTCCGCCCTGTGGCTCCGTAACTCGGAAGCCGACTCCCGCTGCTGCACATGTTCGTCATCCGGAGCCGCGGATCAGGACGGGGAGGGCGAGAATGCCTGTCAATATCGATTTACATATCGGTACGTATCGAGGCTAGCAGGGAAGTCGGTTATTTGAATTATCAGGTGGTGACGACACATTCGAGCACAGTAGCAAGATCTTCTCGCCTAGCTCGGACGGGGCAAAGTTGTGTCCAATCATGTTAGCGGACCGTGTTATTACCGTACTGTGGTTGGCGTTCCCCGCCGCCCAGCGCCCCAGGCACAAACCGGGCATGAGCGGCGCCTGCAGTCCTGGCCTGACGGATTCGGCGGGGGGTACCCGCAGCGGCAGCGTGGCAGGTCACTTTGCCATTAGGTAGTGTGCGAGAATACCCGCGCCCAGCCTCCCCCGCGTACCCTCATTCTGTATCCCTACATACATCATCCATCGAGGCTTAACGACAATCCGATCGGGTCCATCCTTCCCCATCCTCCCTCCAGCTCGGCATCACTTGCCCTCGAAAGGACTTTTTTTTCCTCCGCCCATCCCGCCCATCGCCCATCTCGAGCTTCCATCCCTCGTTCACAGTTCAGGCCCGCGCGTTTTCCGTTTCGACGCTTTTCGAGTGGGTGTCGCAAAAGCACTCACAAGACCACCAGCCACACGCATTGAGGGGTGTGCCGCGAGACATCATTCCGCGTCTTGCCCCAGAACTGAGCACACGCATCGAGCCCGCGGAGTGGAGGGCACAAGAGCCACTGACGGAGCTCTCGTCACACATGGTCGCGCCTCGCCATCCACTAGACGCAGTCCCCTCGACAAGGTGATTCGGTCGACGGCCGCCCAACGGACCGCCGTGGTATCTGCCCATCAGGCCCGACCAGCGGGGCAATCCCAGATCAACCCATCCGGCGACACCCTCTGGAGCTCTGAAAAGGTAACCGTCCCCCTCTCTCCGCAAAGCCTCATCTAGCGGCCCGTTTCCGCCCAATCCGGGCTGTCTCAGCCAAGCGTTTTCCCGTGCCCTCCCCCATCGGCGCCCGCCCTTGTGTCTTGCTACCCCGTGCCACCTCACCACCGTGCCAACCGCCCGTGCCGTCTCCAACGGGCATAGCGCCTCCCCCAGGCGATTGCCTCCCCTCGAGCTTTGTCTAATCCCGTCTGCAGACACCCTTGCTCGACGTTGCGACGAGTCCTTGATGACCTTTGTCGACCCCGACGATCCCACGGACGCCCAAGGATAACTCATCTCGAGTTTCGTCGATTACTAGCTAAGACACACTCACGATTCTCCTGGCAGAGCCGACTCGCCGTTCGCGCTTACCATCGACACGAGCCGCGGCCCATATCACGTAGTCCCCCGCGAGTGTTTCCATCTCGATTCGCTCGCCTGGCTATCGGACCCGGCTACATACATCAGCCACGAATATCTGCCTTGACAGGCTTCACACAAGATGGGCAATAATCCCTCAAAACACACCGAGCAAGGCGGCCCCTCGGGCCGCCCCGCCAACGACGACCCTAACGCCGCGAGCCTCCAGCAGCCGTCCGCGAGGCCGCGGAACCGAGCGAACAGGGCCGACTTTAACCTCATCACCGGCTTCAACCCACCGAGGGCCGCCGCGTCCCAGGCGACGTCGGGGCCCGAGCAGCGCCGAGAGACCCGCCAGGAGCGGGAGGCGAGGCGTCTGGAGAAAGAGAGGGTTGCCAGGGAGAAGGAGCGGGAGAGAAGCATGCGCGAGGAGAACGTGGACGGCGGATTCCTCGTCACCATGGGTATCTACAGGGGGCGCGAGGACTTTTCGAAGCCCATCGTTCGTCAGCTACAGGTTAGTCGATGTTGCACCTGTTTACTCTAAGACAATGTACCGCGGACGTCGGAGGACTTGGCTGACAGTGCTATAACAGATTGAGCGGAGGCTTGCTCCGTTCTGGAGACCCCTTGAAGTCGATGTCGATGACCAAACCGATGTCCAGCTTGTATATGCCGCTCGCGGACTGCCCATACCCGAGCCGGAGGCTGTGCTGCCCGATGACATCCTTGCCGCGATACAAAACCCCGTCTCGCCGAACCAGTCGACCAGCAACCTGAACCTGGCTGTCCCCCATCACACCCACGGTGGCCAGGTGCCAAGCGCGGGCTCGGAAGCGGCGTCCTCGAACCCAGGCTCCGCAGTCGCGTCCCCGACCTCGGCACAGCACCCGCGGAAGTCCCGAGGGAAAGCCATCGCCGAGGCACTCAGCCTGCGGTCATCGCGAAATAACTCTTCAACAGATTTGACCCAACGCGAAATCACTCTCCCCAGCGACCCACTCGTCGACGGCCAGCCTCTCGAGGTGGCGCTCTATCGATCGGCCGACGACTGCCCCATCTGCTTCGCCACCTACCCTCCCCATCTCAACTACACCCGGTGCTGCGGTAACGCGATCTGCACTGAGTGTTTTGTCCAGATCAAGAGGCCGGATCCGCACATTCCCGAGAGCCACGGCGAACAGGGCTCCGAAGGAGGCAGCCCCGCGCCTGCCGCGCCTGCCGCACCCGCCGCACCCGCTGCACCCGCTGCACCCGCGGCGCCCGCGAATGCCGACCCGGCTTCAAGAGAAACGCACAACATGCTCGTATCCGAGCCCGCCGCCTGTCCGTACTGCACGCAGCCCGAGTTTGGCGTGACGTACGAGCCGCCTCCGTTCCGTCGGGGAATCGTGTACGCCGCGCCCCCCGTCAACTTTGGCTCCAGCGCGATGTCCTCACAGACGTCCCTGCACTCGAACACGACGCCCGCCTCGCCTACGTCACCGCCTGCCTCGGGCGGGCGGAGGCGGGGCCAGAGCCTCTCTGCCAGCGCCCCTGGCGTGGTCACTACGGACCGAATCCGACCCGACTGGGCTCTGAAGCTCGCCTCGCAGCGGACGACGCAGGCGCGGAGGGCGGCGGCGGCGACGGCGCTCCACCAGGCCGCCTTCATCATGTACAACCCCGAGCGCCAGTTCTCCCTCGGCGCGCGCGCCCCGAGGTTCATGCGCCGCAACACATCGTCGAGCAACAGCGCAGGCAGGGAGGAGCCGCGCCCCGACGCCCCGTCGCCCAGCAATGCCGAGAACGAGCGGCTCCAGCAATTCGAAGAGGTCATGATGGCCGAGGCGATCCGGCTGTCGCTCGCGGCGGAGGAGGACCGCCGGCGGAAGGCGGAGCGCGAGATGGAGAAGGAGGCCAAGAAGGAGGCCAAGAAGCGGGAGAAGGAGGAGCGCAAGGCCGCAAAGGGCCAGAAGACCAGTGGCAACTTTAACGGGGACGGCCAGGCGTCGACGAGCAGGAGTGGCGTGTCGCTGGGTCTCGGGCGGAGGCGCGGGGATAGCGGGAATAGTAACCCGCGGATGGAGTCGACGCCGGAGCTAGTGACGGAGGAGGAGGAGGCCGGTGCTGAGGTCGCCGAGGCGCAACCCTCGGAGGGCCAGCAGCCGGACAAGGGCAAGGCGGTGGATCGCATGGGCCAGGGTGATAAGACGGCCGGCCCATCCTCGTCCATGGCGATCCCGCAGACGGGCCACCACGGGCCGTCGCACCTCCGCCAGACGAGCAACATCTCGTCCCTGTCGTCGTCTCTAGGTGACAGCCAGATGGGGAGCTACGCGGGACAGGGCTTCATGGCGCGGGCCGGCGACGGGGCGGCCGCTGGGGCAGGCGGCAGTAGTCCTGGGGCCGACGCGCCGGCGATACCCGAGTCGCTATTCAACTTTGCGAGCATGGCGTCCACGCTTGGTATTGACCTTGAGCGCCACGACACGGAGGAGTCGAATAGTTCGGAGGGTGGTATTAGTCCGGAGGTGACTAGGAGTGAGGGCGCGCAAGGGAATAGCCAGGGGATGACGGAGGTACCGGGGGAGAGCAGCCAGGAGGCCACACAGGTGCCGGAGAGCGAGGGAACGACCCAAGCTCCGGAGGAGAGCAGCCAGTCCACGACGCAAGTGCCGGAGACCGCCCAGGAGAGCACCAAGGAGGACGCAGAGGAGAACACCGAGGACAGCATCGTCACGCTGCAGCCGTCGCGGACGGCGGACACGTGCGCAGGGGGTGACTCGGAGGACAAGTCGATTGTCGCGCCCGAGGTGAGGCTCATCCCGGGCAGTCCCTTGCCGGTTTCTGACGGCGAGTTTTCCAAGAGCTTTGAGTGTGAGAGTTCGGCGGGGCATCGGGGGAGCGAGGTCGCGTGAGGTTATAGCCTCCGACTATCAGTTTGACGTCGGTCGTCGGGTGGGCTCTTCGATGTGGGGAGAGGGTTTATAGACGGACGGTGTATTATATGCTTTTTTGCTTTGTGAGCTACGAACAGATGATGTCGTCCGGGGCATTGAGGAAGGGGTTCGTCGGGTAAGAATGTCTGGCGCAAGGGGAAAGGTTGGCGAACGGGGTAGGAAACAAGTGGCCGGGTTGGGACTTTTCTTCTTTTCTTTTTTCTGGGCATCACGGAGTATTCAGACCTTTCTTGGGAGGTTTCTTTTTGGAGGCTTTTGGAGGGGGTTTCATATGTACAAGTATCTATTCGACCTCGCTTTTCTAAAAATGATTTCGAGTTCCCAGGGACAGACGAAGGCCGTTGTATTCACAGCTTCGGCGCCGGCCGGGAAGGTCCCGAGGGAACATAATCCTTCCCGGGGCTCTCCCACCCGTAATCTTTCCACTCCCCTAGCGCAGGCCACATCCTCCCCTCCACCACCCTCCTCGCAACCTCTGTCTTCTCCTCCCCCCCACCCTCCCCCTGCCCCGTAACATCCCTCCAAGCTCTCCACGTCTCCTCCAGCTCCCCAACGGAGCTCACCCCAGCGACCGAAACACCCATCTTCTCTCCGCCGTGGGCCTTCGTACCGAACGACTTGGCGGCGGCGGCCCATGTATCGAGTGACCACCGGATCGCGACGTCCTCCAACCTCATACCCTCCTCCTCCGCAAACTTCTTCAGGTCGGTGCATTTCGTTCGGAGCTCAGGGGGAGCAGGATGCCACGCTGCCATTGGCGCGGCGTCCACACCCCTTGTCGTAAGGAGGCCCATGCCGAGGATGCTGGCGTTGAGAACAACGTCGACCTTTGCTTCCTTAAAGGCTTGCAGAACAGCAGTGGATCCGAGGGTTGTGTTCTGGAGGGTGAAATGCGAGTAGGAAAGCACGGCGTCCAGCGGCTCGCGCGTCTCCTTGAGCACAAGCTTCGCGAAAGAGGTCAGGACCTCGAGGGGGTACCCGCTTATCCCGACGTACCGGATCAGCCCCTCCTCCCTCATCTTCCGCAGCTCCGCTACCGCCTCGAGGACATCCCCCGGCGAAACAAACTCCACGTCATGGCAGTACACCAAATCCAGATACCCAACCCCCAGCCTCCTCAGACTCTCCTCCACACTCGCCCTCACCCCCTCCGCCGTATAATCAAACTTATTCGGCCCTACCCTCCCCGCCTTGGTAATAAGAAAGATGCTCTGGCGCTCGGGGCGGCAGGAGGCGAGCGCGGCGCCAAGGAGGATCTCCGAGGGGCCGTAGTAGGGGGACGTGTCGAAGGCGCGGATGCCGAGGGTTAGGGCGCGAGAGACGATGTTTGTGTAAGGCATCTGGGAGGGGGAGGGGACGTATTGGGTGTTGAAGGTGCCGGTGCCGAGGATGAGGGGTGGGATGGTGGTTGAGAGGGGGCCCCGGGGCGGGGCCGGGGCGGCCGGGGAAGACATGGTGGGTTGTGGATTTGGACCGGGGTCGGTAAGATGGAGCCGGGGTCCGGGACGATAAGATGGGTCGGGGCCGGGGCCGGGAGCCGGGGGTCCGGAACGAGGTGGCGAGAGTGAAAGTGAGTGGTGGGCGTCCGAAGTTTGGCGGTCGGTCGGCGAGGAAGTAAGAGAAGACGGGGTCTCCAGAAGAGGTGTAGCCGGCCAAATCGTAAATGAGCGAGAGTGTGTTCCGCGGAGGTAAGTCTTCGCGAGGGGTCAGTGCGAAGGCGTGATCAATGAGCCTTTTTTTTTTTCTCTTCTGTCCGCTCTTTTCTCCCTTCGGTTCGGGTTGTTCCGTACGGCCCGGGGTCAAAGTGGGGTTGAGATACCCTGATACTTCCTTATCTTGGCGTATTCGGCTCGGCGAGTATCGCGCAAGTGAGTGAGCCGTGAGAAGAAACGAAGTTGGTGAGACGGGTAGCTCGGAGATATTCGGCCACTTTCGCCATTATTTTTTTTTCGTCGGCGGCGAAACGGCCCGCGGCGGTGGCACATGCAAGCGCTGTATGTAGGGACTGGCACTGGCACCGGGACTAGCGGCGCTAGCGAGACTAGCGCCCACGGCTATTCTTGGCCCTTTTTTTTCTCTTCACTCTATTGTTTCTTTTCACTCTTTCCAGAAGAATTTAATTAGACTACGAGGCTTCCTAGTCTAGAGTAGTGAAGGGCTTTTTACAACGTGCGGGAGGCTAGCCAGAAGGACCGATAGTGGTACAGGGTACTTCGTAGGGCCGGAGTACTTGTGGTCGCCACGTGGGTTGCGCCGAGGCACTGGCAGCCAGCCCGGCAACTAGCGGCGTACCTGGGCGGAATGCACCCTCTTGCCGTTGCCTTCACCTGGCCCCTCCCCGGCTCCGTGACTTCACGATTTTGATGACAAGATGGGCATCATTGTTAAACCACTCTACCACCCAGTGCTACCCAAGAATTTGGGTTCTCCGCATCGGATATATCCTCATGCCACCCGGCCCTGTAACCCTAATTTCGGCCTTCCCCCGCTCCGCAACCGCCGTCCTCCGTCCCCTCGAGGCCACGAGGACTTGATCTACGCTCGACATGACATTCGCCCCCAGGCACACTCTATATCCCCTCATGAAGATCCCATATTGCCCCATATGCGTTCCATGGTAATCATCATTCCCGTCGAATAGATTGGCTGACCTCCCCTCGCACATTTTAGCCTAATGGGGGTGTATAAGCTGCCCATATAAGTACTTTACATACCACTTTTTCATTCCCCAGACCCTCTTCTCGTCCGGATCGGGCGATCTGCAATATACCTCCTACCGCTGTCTCTACCATAATAGTGCCTGTATATTGCGGGTTCGGATGAGATCGGCCGTCGTGTCCGCGCGTGGCTCCCCGGCGACTGTAGGTTATGGCCGGGACACAGCGCAAGGGGCGGTGATCTTCCAAGTCATGTCTGTCTCTGTGGGGCTGAAGGTGTATACTGGGAACAGCTCCATGTTATTCTCGCTGCCACATGCCATCGCGACCTTGACCCGCAACCGGACTTTTGACCCTAGCCACGTTCACGTGTCCCGGGTCGATGTATGTGACGCCATTGCTTGTCTACGCGATGTTACTTTGCCAATCTATCCATATTGTGCTATCTTCTGAGAAGCCAGAGCTCCTCGACTTACACGCCCCCTCTCTCCTGTGTTATAGCCGAATCTGTTCCTCATGCTATCGGCCGGCCTTTCCAGGTACCAGAACGATATACTAATATTCGGGAGTAATACTGCTTTGAGTCCCGAGATGGATGGTGTTACTTTCACTCACTGATTTGTGTATCTCCCTCAGATTTACCAAGGCCCGCGGTGTCTCCGCGCTGTAATTCAACCGGATCTGGAAACGATCTCGTCAAATGAGCCCGGGGCCTGCTTCTAACCCAACCAAGAATACCTCGGTCATTATCAATGTATGGCCATCTCTTACCGTCCCATTCTGGGATTTCCACCTCTGTTTTCCATATGGCACCTTCCTAAATTGTCATCCCCCCGAAGCCCATACCCGCCATGAACCACACGCAGAGCATCGAGATATACAGTCGTTACCAGATAAAAGCCGACGCCGTCTATATTGATGCCCGGCATACCCCCTGCCATCCCCATTTTGCCAGACCGGAATACAACCCTGCGCTTGACTCCCGGCATGATATCTAATACACAGCAGAGGATTGGACGGCCGTCCACCCGAAACTGGGAGCCCACCTGTATTTAGATACCTCGTCCTCCCGGCTCGTTTGAAACCTCGACGAGCTGTCCACGCCGAGGTCACCCCGGCTTTTGTCTGACGATACACACTGACGCCATGCGTTGGACCACCGTTCTCAGCGCCGCGGCGCTCGTCGCCAAAGGTGAGATACCTCCCCGCCACCTCTTCCCTTTCAACTTCCACGCTGACCATCCCAGCCACCTGCCAAGACGACGTCGAAACCTTCGACTACTGCGATGACCTCGACCGCTGTTTCAACGCCTACTCCGTCCCCGACACCGGCGTGACCTTTGGCCTCGCGACCCCCGAGGACTCCGCCGAGGGCTTCGGCATCATCCTCCAGGTCACGGGCGAGATCGCGAGCGCCGGGTGGGTCGGGCTTTCCTGGGGCGGCGCCATGACGTATAACCCCCTGGCCATCGTGTGGCCCAACGGCGAGGATGTGACCATTTCGTCTCGGATAGCCTTGTACGCCCGCCCTCTCCCACCTGCTACCCGCAGAAACGAAGTCGAGGATGCTGACTAGACGAACCCAGCGGCTACTTCACGCCCCCGGCCTTCGAGGACACAACCTACGCCGTCCTCCCCGGCACGTCCGTCAACGAAACCCACTACACCATCACGGCCCTCTGCGCCGGCTGCTCCTCCTGGGCCCCCTTCGACGCCGCGCCGACCCTCCTCAATGGGGACGGCGAGAACTACTTTGCCTTTGCTTTCTCCAGCGTCCCCGTCGACGACCCGACTGACCCTGACACCACCTTTGGGATCCACGAGCGGGTCGGGCACTGGATCCATAATCTCGACCACGCCAAGTCTGCCGACTTTGAGGCCTGGGCTGCCGAGGCTGGTGATGCGCCTGGGGAAGAAACACCACCGGATGAAGAGGATCCCGACGAGACCACTCCAGGTGGAGAACCGCCCGCAGAAACCTCTGGGGACGGTGATAGTGAGTCCTCCGGCGCAGGCGACCCGACGACCCAACTGAGCTCCACGGAGCCGCCTGACCCCACGGCGACCGCGCCGGAGGAAGAGGAGGAAACACCAGAGCCGCTCCCGCTCCCGACATCGTGCTCAGGCGTCCCGGACGCCGCATACCCCCTCGGAACAGCAGACGGCTGGCGGGTCGTCAAGATCTCAGGCGACGTATCCATGCCGCGTGCCGTGGTCGAAGACTCCAGCGGCAACCTCCTCGTCCTCGAAGCAGGCAAGGGCCTCTCGGTCCACTCCCTGAGCGCAGAAGACGGCTGCATCACCTCCTCCAAGATGCTAATCTCCGACCCCTCGCTAAACCACGGCTTGCACTCGAACCCGGACGGCACCCTCCTGTACGTCAGCTCCATGACCACCGCGTGGGAAGTCCCCTATGACGCGGCGGCGCAGACAGTCGGGGACAAGAGGGTTGTAGTAAAGGGGATGTACGCGGGAGGCCACCCCACACGGTCACTCGTGATTCCGCCCGCGACGCCAAATCTGCTGGTGATGCAGCTCGGGAGCAACGCCAACTTTGACATGGAGACGCTGGATATCAAGACTGCAAGGGCGAATGTCAAGGTGTTTGATGTTGCGGAGGCGCCGGAGGGAGGTTGGGACTGGATTACGGAGGGGTGGGATCTTGGGTATGGGCTGCGGAACGACGTTGCGCTTGTCGTTGATGGGAATAACATGTAAGTTGATGTCGTGGGGGGTGTTGTGTGTTGTTCTTCTGCGTCCCGTCTGCTTCCCAAGTGAGTTCGGTAGACTGACGTCCGTTCTTTCCCGTAGGGTCTGGAGCGTCGAAAATAGCGCGGACGACCTCACTCGTACGATCGACGGCACCACCATCGACGTCCACACCGACAACCCGGCCGAAGAGCTCAACTACCGTAAGCCCCTTTCCACCCTTCCACCCCCCCATTCTCCCCTCTCTCCGCCGTTATACCAACCCAGACCTGGCTGGGACACCATCAACACAAAGCTAACAAACAGCCCCAGTCGGCGACCCCTCCCAGCCCAACACAGACTGGTACGGCTACCCCCTCTGCTTCACAGTCGGCGACCCCTCCGCCTTCACCGACACAACCTTCCAACCCGGCGACCAATTCCTCCTCGCCCCCAACGAAACCTTCACCGACACAACCTGCTCCACCTCCTCCGTCCCCCCGCGCCTCGCAATCCAAGCCCACAGCGCCCCCATAGACGGCGCCTTCGACACCTCCTTCTCCAACATGTACGTCACCCTCCACGGCAGCTGGAACCGCGAGCCCGCGACGGGGTACAAGGTCGTCCGGATCCCCTTTACCCAGCTCGGGGACGGGGGGTATGATCCCGTGGCGGCGAGGGATGACGTGAATGGGTATGATGATGTGATGTGGAACGAAGGGGTCGAGGGGTGTACGGGGAACACGTGTCTGCGGCCGAGCGGGATTACGTGGGACCGCGCGGGGACGAGGATGTTTGTCGCGAGTGATAACGTGAGGGCTGGGGAGCTGTTTGTTTTGTACCAGGAGACGCAGGTGTAGGCTGTCTGGCGGGGTAGAGGAGGTTGACGGATGGGAATTCACTCTCGTTTCGGTTGTGTATAAACCCTCGAGGAGCGGGACTTTCTCTTTTCCGTACTTCAGCATGGCTGTTAGCTCGCTAGATATCCTGGTTAGCTTGGTCTCTGATTGATACAACACGTTTGGTTCCTAACTGGGTAGGTGTACCAGCTCCCCAGTTGGCAGGCATGGCCATCCAGGTGACGTGTAACGTCTCGGGGTCTGTGGGTACCCGCGTCACTCTCAAGGTGCTCCTAGTGTGCCTCCTTCCTAGTGAGAGCAACTCTTTCAATGTAAAACAACGCTTCGAAAACCCGCCATAATTCGTAACCCGTCTATAGTCTAACCGTCTAACCCAAACACCTTCATGACTTCGTATTCCCCCACATCTCCAACCACTCCCTCGCCCCCTGCATGTCCCCCCTAGCGGCCTCACTCGCCGCAACGCACCACCCAAACTCGTACCTCCCCTCCCTCTCCAACTCCCGCGCCACAACCCTGCTTATCGTACTCGTCTCATCCACGCAAAAGAACATGGGCGCCTCAACATCAAACGTCCCCTCCACAAGCGGCTTGACAAGCGGGATCGCATCCTTCATATTCGAAGCCAGCGGCTCGCGCCCCGCGTTCTTGCGGTGCGTCTTGCACCACTCGTTCGCGCACCACGCCTTCCCACACCCGGTATTCAGCTGCAGCAGATACCGCCTCTCAACCCGCCTGCGCATCGCCTTCCCCTCGGGATCATACGCGCTAGAGAACAGCGGCGCAAAGCACGTCCCGCAGAGCCCCAGCTCGTTGACCCGATTCTCAGCCTCCCCCGCCCGAGAAGAAAGCGGGCCGCGAGGGCCAACCCCAAAGAGCGTGCGCCCGCAGTTTGCGTTCCGACAGAGTCTCGGCGCAGGCTGAGCCGCGCGCGCGAGGCGGTGGTTCGCCATGTGGGGCTCCACCTCCCGGAGGCGCAGGATACGGTCACAGAGCGGACACTGCGTGGTCCTTGAGCCATCCTCTAGCTCATGGGCCGTCAGGCCCGTGAGGCGCATTTCAGGGGTGGGGGTGCCTTCGCCGCCCTGGGGCACCTCGAGGTGGCAGAACTGGCAGAGGATGGTTTTCGCGGGGCAGTCCGTCGTTCGGTGGCGCGCTAGCTCGGGGAGGTCGTGTGTTGAAAAGTCGCAGGCTGGGCAGTTGTGCTGCGAGTGGAAGGAGATATGATGCCTTTCGCGCCTGCACGAGATGTTAGTCCATGAGAAGGAGAGAGGCGGACGGCATAACTTACCCGCTGTCTGTGTTCCCAAAGTTGTCCGGGAACAGGTCACAGGCACTCCCATGCACGCAGTGCCAATGCTGCTGGAACTCCTCGGAGCCCTTCTTGAACACCCGTTTACACTCCTTGCAGACAACGTTGTTACGCATGCAGAAGCTCTCATGCAGGAAGAACGACCCCTTGGGGACCCATTGCCTGCAGTTCTCGCATCGCTGGTGACCCTCGGGGCCGTCCACGACCTCCGCCGCGGTTTCTTGTGTTCCGTCGACTTCGCCTATCCTTGCCCGCAGCACGAATCGCTGCGCCTTGGGCGCTGGCGTCTTGCCCTTACCGCCAGAGGGCGCCGCTTGGCTGTGCGAGTGCACAGATATGAGGAGTTTCTCGGAGTTCTGGAGGGCTTCGTCGGTCGGTGTTATCGTGATGGACTTGTGCCCGTCAGACCTGGTGGAAAAGTCGCCCCACCGGTGCTCGCTTTCCCTAGGCAGCGCCCTATATCTCGTCGACCGCGGAATCGCAAAGAGATCCAGACCATCCTCATCGTCAAAAGAGAGCTCGATGGAGAGCGGCCGTGTGCGGTCCCACGCCGGTAGTTCAAAGTCGACGTATGATCCCGGCACGACGTACCCCTCCACATCCTTCCATATGTCGATCTCGCCCCCGCCAGAGTTCCCCATCGGCTGGCTGCTCGTCTTCGAGGCTATTATCCTTAGCGTCTCCCTCGCCTGCTCCTCGTCCAGCGCCTCGATGTCCACCTCGACGTCGGTGTCGACGACGCATATCGCCTCGCCCTCGGGCTCCACCTTATCCAGGAGAAACCGGAATTCGTCGCCTCCCCCGCCCTTGATATGTAAATGAGAGCCCGTGGTGAGTGTCGTGAAGTTTTTGCTGAGTTCCCGCTCGAGGATCGGCCGCCAGTCGTCCGGGTTGTAGCCCGCCTCGAGCGGCCGCAACCGTATGTACGTGCCCCTAGGCACCTGCTGCGTCGTGACCGCGATGTCGAGCTCGTCTTCGTCTGATATTCCCAGCGCGTGTTCGAGGTAAGGCGTAAGGCTGACTTGGCTCTCCTCCCCTATGAACTCCCGCACCCCCGAGTAGGCCACTCGCCCGTTCGCTCTGTTCTGCAGCTTGAAGATGAGGGGGTAGGGCAGGCCCAGCCCCTCGCCCGCGCGGGTATCAGTGCCCGACTTCGGCGCCGCCATGATCCCCTCGAGCGCGGACTGCGGGAGGACTATCCTATCGCCCTGCAGCCCCTTGCTCTTCGCCCTCGAGGCGGGGTCGGACCTGAAGCTGGAGGTCCATCGCACGTCGAATGTTTCCGCCATGGTTGGTATGTCGCGTGAGGGAGCAAGAGTACGGACAAGGTACGGTCAATGGCAGTCGAGGCATACGTAGGAGCTGTCGGGAGGAGGGTTGGCCGAGCTGGGGGCGACGAAAATATGTCAGCAGGCGCTTCTTCGGCCTTCCATGGACAACTGTGGCGATGGGACATACCGAGGCTGCTGAGTCAACCTGGGAAGCGAGGGAGTTCTATAATACTACTTCACGACGGGCAGCCATCACCAACTCCCGATTCCACTGGTCCTTGGTTTTGAAGCTCGCTGCGAGCTGAGGCTATCTCTGATGCGTCATTGAGCCGGCCGCGCTCGCTGGCGGTGCCTGGTGGGGGGTCGGAGAGTGGCGGCTGACATAATCAACCTGTCTTCTGGAGCGACCATCTGGGCACAGGTGTTCCCAGCAGCTAGCTGACCGCTTGAGACAAGTATGCGCATCTCGCGTCGCACTATGAATGATGGAATGAAAGAACATCATCCCTGACTTCATCTGGGCAACAAGTCACAACAAAGGAGGATCCTCGCTCATCCTTGCTTTTGTATTCGGCCGAGCTCCCCCGTGCACCGTACATAATAAGACCGGACACGTAGCCCCTGAGGCGAATTCTATCCATGCTAGACAAGGACCAGGTTCGCCAAGTGACCGCACCGCATAACGACTCGCCCAGCGGCGCGTATCAAAGCCACCTCACCCGTGGACCCTAGATCAAATGACCCCCGTGACGCGCTCCACTCACGTTCCGCCGGACCCGCTCGGTACATTCCCCGAGCGCCTTTTCCGCAATGACCTCATACCTAAGCCAAGGGCAAAAACCCCTTGGGACCGGAAAAGGGGACCCCCCCGTTTTACTAGACCAAGAGCGGGACGGGGCCGTGGACCGATTACGCGGGATTTAGGCTCGAGAATTAGTCACAAAAACACGATGGACCCGCACCCGGCGGCTCTGAGATTCGACGTCGCAATCTGTGGGAGGGTGGGCTAAATGCGGGAACTGCAGCCTGCATATCGGTTGCATGTCGGGGTTCTTGGCGGACGTGGGGCCAGACGCGGCGGTGGGACGGCCCCCATGTCCCGTTGATGTTGTGGCGTGGCACCATGCCCGCCGCACCTTCCCTGGACAGGTGAGCAGATGACGAGATGGGGCGGTCCGTCAAAGGGGGGAAGGAGGCACCGAAGGCGTCGGGGCCCTCGAGTACCCCGTACCTCCGATGTGGGGCCCAGTCTCACCGAAATATTTTCCAACAGGGTCATGGACCACTGAGACAGACCCGCCTCGAGGCCGGCTGGGGTCCCTGGCCGACGCCACGTTTGCCTTGTGAGACGGGAAACGTGGACTCAGATGTAGATCCCCATCCGGCGCCCTGTTTCGCGCGCGTCGTGGTGTGCTCGAGCTGGCCCTTAGCTGCAGGGAGCTGCATGTACTCGGTACGTCGTACTCCGTGCCCCATCCACACCCCAGATTCCTTGCACGGATAATATGGGACCTGTTCAATATCAGATAAAGTATTTCTCGATTTCATCCGCGCGAGACGCCCTCCTCCACCCTTTCATCCACATTGCACACCCACGGCTTGAACCATTGATCTCTGTCCACCCCATCGAAGATGACCTCCTGACTTGCACCTTTCCCGTCGTCCAAACCCAACCGCCAAGCACAAAGCACACTCCAGGAGAGACACCACCCTCACTTCATCCATTCCAACGGCGAACGCCCCCATCTCATCTATCGCATCGCGAATCCCCTGCGCGACGCACTCGTCGCCTCGCCGCAAGACACCCCCCTGAGCCGTTCACCAGACTCACTCACGACCAGGGGAAGCTTCGCCGGGCATAACATGAGTAACGTCGACCACGGCCCAAACGCGCGCGATACTAGTCATAAGACAAGCACCCTCCTCTCCCTGCTCTCCAACCACCTCGTGCTTCAGCACACCGCCCCGAACCTCACGGCCCGGGACAGACTAGCTCTCGGCGCCACCAACAGCGACTTCCGGCACCTCGTCCGCCAATCTCCCGGCGTCTTTCGCCATCTTGACCTTAGCGCGGTAAAGACCGCCCAGTTTGACCTCGCGCCCATCGACGTTGGCGGTGAAGTATGGCGCAACGTCCAGGTCGACGAGAATGTCACTGAAGATGAGTATGTAACCCCCTGCCATGGTCCACCTGATCCTCGAAACGAGCAAAGGGGAACCCGGCTAACGGCTTGCGACACAGCTTCTATTCCGGTCCCCTGCGGGGCATCTTCGCGATGCTGCAGCGCCGCGATCTCTTGAGCTGCGTGCAGACCCTCGTGCTGGACGGCCTGTCCGTCACGGCCGACCTCTGCAACGAAATCATCGCCGACCCCCGGTACAACGTGCGCGTCCTGTCCATCCGCGGCGTCAAGAACCTCAACGAGCGGCGCCTCCGCGGCGCGCTGAAATACGCGTGCCGCCCCTCGCGGCCGGCTGGAACGCCGAAACTAAAGGGACTGTACGTCTTTACGGACCCCTCCCGCGACGCCCAGGACCAGGAAGAGGGCGACCCGTGGTATGATGTCAAGGGGCGGGTCATCAGCCGCGATGTGTCCCTCGAGTGGGCGGATACCATGATGGACTGCCAGGGCATCATCGCCTTCGACGCCGTCCTCTGCACCGGGCCCCGCCACTTCAACTCCCCCATCGCCGGCACCATCCCCGACCCGGCCCTGACCGGGCGGCCCTTCCCGCAGTGGGCCGTCGCAACCGTCTCCCTCAGAGGCTGCGAGGGCTGCGGTACCGCGCCCGAAGGCGCCACGGCCTTCCACCCCTCGGTGGACAGGACGCAGCTGCCGCTCCTCCCCGCGGCGCCGCACCTCTCCTCGTCCATCAAGGCTGCCACCTGCCCGGCCTCTGCCTCACCGTCGTACATCGCGCGCTGCACCGCCTGCCTCGAGGAGCGCCACTGCGCGACCTGCAACAAGTGGTGGTGCGAGTCCTGCTACGTCCCGCCCTACCCGTCGGGCGAGGCCCCCGGCTACGGCACTAGAAAGGTATGGAACGGTCTCTGTATCTCCTGCGGCAACGCCCGCCGCCCCGTCGGACGCTAGGAGCTGCCCCTCTGGATACACCCGCAAACCGTCTGCGGGTGCCGGGGCTTGGCTTAGTGTAATTGTACGCGCCGTCGGCGCCAGTGGACCCCTGTTGTGGTTCTTTATGGGGTGTTTGCTGACGTTTGTTTTCTTAGATTCATCGGAGCTGCCTCGAGTGCGGGTATAGCGTAAGTGGATTCCTCCCTTGCTGATGGGTACTGGGCGGGACTGACTGTATCAGTGCAACGATTGCATCACCCGCACGCAGAAGGGCTGCAGGGGATGCGGGGGAGGCTACTGCATCACCCACAACGAGGGCTGTAGCTCCACCTTGGTGAGTCCCTTTTCATCAACCCGCTGATCTCGAGAACGTAACTAACAGTAGTCTAGTGTGACTGTATGCGCTCCCAAACCCCAGATCCCGGACACGTAGGCCCAAGTACTGACCATGAAGCAGGGTGCTCCCTCCGCAGACGCCGCGCAACGGCTGCCCGGGGCCATGGGCCCTCGACGGCGACCAAGGCCGCGTGGTCGAACTGGATGCGCAGGCAGAACTCCATCGGCGAGCAGAGGGCCAGGGAGCGCACCTTTCCCCGCGAGGCCCTCCGGTGCCTCGCCGCGAGGAGCTGATCCCCCTGGGACTCCTATTCCCCACTCCCTCGTGTCGATGATGTCTCTATGGATCGAGACTGATCGCCACTCATCGCATCGGGGGTGATAGCCACCATGTCATCCCCATCTCTATAAACCGAGATCGCCGCTCATGTACGGGGTGTCCCTGGAAGGGGGCATCTCGCCTTTACTCCGCTCTGTTTTCTTCGTATATCTCTGGTCTAGGCGGAGCTGGGACCTGGGTATCCCTTAATAGATGGTTCTTTTAGCCACCGATTTGCGTAGCTGTCGTGGGAAACGTGGTGGTGCGTAATATCCGTATTGGAAACGATGGTGTTGCCTCAGCGTCATCACGTCGGGAGGAACATGGGAGTAGCGGCACCCCTGGGCTTATCCGAGGATCATCACGAGGGCGGGGAAAGACCCTGCATGAACTCAAAGGAAGCGCTTCCGGAATGCTATGAACCTCTTCGTTTGCTAGGCTTACAGAGCCTAACTGCGCCAAATCCCCAAGTTTCGTGGCTCTCTCACTATGTCTGCCAGCTATTTCTGTTGTAGTCGCAGCATGGGCTTGTGTACCCCTCGTCACGCCGAGCGCGACGGGGCGCCGCGCTCCTCAATCGGGGGCGTCGCAAGTCACGGGGTGAAGCTACTGTACGTAACCCCACCCACCATCCCATGTCGCTCACGTAGTCAAACCCCGCGAACCTCGGGGCCAAGACGGACCGAGCTTGGTTGGCTGTTCCGGAGCGGGCTCGATGGCGCGCTCATACCCGGGGTGGCAAGGCGAGCTCATGCGGGCGACGGCGGGGGTACACCATGGCTCGGATGCCCCCGGCCGCCGTGCCACCTCCGGGCGGGCTCGGGACACCGAACCGATGGCTGTCGAGATCCGGTGGATATGCACCAAGTCAACCCGAACGGCCTTCCTCGGCTCAACACCCCGTAATCTATGTGGATGTGAAACCGTCCTCCAGCCTCTCCTCAAACAGGAATCCCAGCCGCAAACTTCCTCGCAACCCACCCCGCCCCATACTCCTCATACTCCGCCCTCGTAACACACAGCCCCTCCACCCCCTCCCACCCCGCTAACCTCGCGCCCCCCTCCCACGTCGCCGTAACCGGATCCCCCGGCACTGCGACCCGAACAACGCAATCATCCGGCGCCCGCGCGACAAGTTCCCTCCTAAGCCTCTCCGCGAGCCCCGGGATAGCGGCGTTCCCGCCCACTACCACGACGTTGGCGAGCATACCGGGCCAGAGGGCTAGCGGCAGCTCGGCGAGGGTCTGCATGACGAGGCTGGGGAGGCCGGGCTGTCTTAACCCGACGTCCATTGGGTTAAAGAGCAGTTCCGGCACAGAGAACCGCTCGTTCCGCAGCGTCACGACGTCCTCGCCCGCAGCCCCCGCCGCCAACTTCGCCCCCTTAGAATGCGCCGCAGGATCATACTCCTTCAGCACCCCGCTAACCCTCGCATCAAAGTCCGGCAGCACATAATCCTTCGCCACCCCTCCTCCCGAGACATACTCCGCCCTCTTCTCCCCCTTCGGCCCCTTCCACGTCTTCTCCAGATCCCCGTTAAAGTCAAGAGAAACGTAACACGCCGCTTCCTTGATACCGTTGACGATGTACACGTCGTTGCGCATGTCGAAGTGCCGCAGCGAGAGGAGGCGCGTGAGGTAGTTCGTGAGGAACTTGCCGCCCACGTCAAGGCGGCGGACCGCGGCGTGGAGGGGCCGGCCGCGGAGGAGGGGGGTGACGGTCGTGTGGGAGTAGCCCGAGTCGATGACGAGGGACACCTCGGCGGGAGGCTGGGCGGGGGCGTCTCGCGGGGTGTGGAAGTAGGACTGGATGTCGTTGTAGGCGTTTAGCGTCGGCCCTGTGTTCCCTCCGTCAGTCTCGCGAGTCCAGGTAGCTGCATTTCTCACGGGAGAGTTCCATACCTATCGCCCTGTAATAACTCGCAAACCGAAACTCCTCAAAAACCATCTGATCACAATTCGCCTGCAGCGCCGGCAGCCCATTCGGCGGCTCCGCAAGAATCAACCGCGTCTCGGCCGGTTCACACCCCAGCCCCTTCTCCCCAAACAGCTCAGCATCCCACACCTCCCTCTGCGCCTCCCAGTTCACGATGAACCCCTTGTCCACGGGCCGCCGGAATTCGACCTCGCCAAAGTCGCGGCACTGCGAGAGCTCGGAGCCGACGTAGACGCGGCGGGAGCGGTCGCGCGCGAGGCAGTTGGGGATCACGCGCGGGGCGGCGTCGGTCGAGAAGCCGGCCTTGAGGGTGTGGGCGCCATTGTCGAGGATGAGCGTCTTGGAGGGCGGCGCCGGGCCCGAGGAGCGGGATTTGCGCCCGGGGGCCATGGTCGTCGTGGTGGGACGGAGGAGGAAGGTACTGGCGGATGGGTGATCGAATCTTGAAGTGGGATGGAGCTCTCGAAAATCCGCCGGGCGGTTAGATACGGGAAGAGCTGCTCCACCACTTGGCGCCAGGTGGTTGCTTTGTTGGCGGAGCTCTGAGCTCGTCACCCCCGTTCACCAATCGTTCGCCGCGAGATGTGCCGGCGGATTGCTTAAGGGCCGCAGGACCGTCTTTAGATATTTCAATGGAAGCCGGCTGTACTCTGATACCAACAGCCCTAGAAGCCGCGACTCGCTTAATCTACCTTGGTAGTGGCGGTCGACGCCTGCGAATATATCGCTGGGCGGCTCATGGTGATGACTCGCTCGACAAGGAGAGAAAGTCATTTGACTCACTCCGCTCGAAGTATATAAGTTCTACAAAGTAAACAACACAAAATGAATTTCCCCGGGTGCGGCTGGATAACTAGCGTACAAGGCAATGTAGCCGGTGCACTAACATTGCGGGTTCCCTCGCTTTTCCCCATCTGTATCCTCTTCCTTCGCAAGAGTGACCAGTTGGCAGCATCTACATCGTGAGAGTCGATAAATGGTCCTATCCGGGGTAGAAGAACACGTGAGGCGGACGGGGATGCGGACATGACTGACGAGGAGAAGTCGGGTAATAGCAGCAGCAACAGGGCCCCGTTCCCGTCCCTGCTCGATGAATCATGTCGCCGATCCACGTTTCTAGCGTGAAAACTCCGGTATAAGTGGTATCCCTTAATATCTCGGTAGGCCCAAGCTCTGGCGCGTGTTACCAAGACCTCAATCTCGGACCTGCTACACTCTCAAAGGACTTCGTGACTAACGTCACATGAAGACGGGAACATAAGTGACCGTGCCAAAAGGTCGGGCGTCTCACGTTTGAGTAGTTGATATGCCTATGACGAGACTGATGTTCTTCCTCGGGTTTTGAGGTTTTGCTGAGCATCTGCTGGTGGCAGAGAACCTTGAATGGGCTGCCACCTTTTATTACAAGTACCTGTTGTCTTTCACTTTAGGCGCCACTAACAATACGTGTTGAACTGGCGGTCAGAGGTATTCTCGGAGGCGGTGTGCGCGTTTATGACACACAAATAAAAGCTTATTAGTGGTATAATGCTGTTCGTCTTTGATGTCGTCGTTGATCGGGAGCGGGATATCATATTGGTTGATAGTTGATACATTCCTTGTGCTGGTTGGATGTGCACAGACAAGAAACGCCGTAAGTACCTTCGCCAAGGCTTTAAGACTACGGCTTAACATGTATACCGCGATTACAAGGCCGTATGCGTTTGCCTTATAGATGGCGATAAGAGAATGGGCCTAGGAGTTAAATAGTGCCTCTGACGGCCCCGCATAGCTTAAGACGCCTCGCGCTAAACGCCGATAACGGCACGAGGTATGTGGGTAATCGATTAACCGACTAATTTTTTAGCGACATCCGATGAAAACCTTACGGCTAAGATCTGGGGTCGCTTTGGTATGAGAGACTCTAGATACTCTAACATTACAGCCGGAGACGTTGGGCATATGAGGCTATAGTATGCAAGGTAGGTGAGCACGCGAAGAACCCCCACCGGCGCAGACCGGCTATAGCACACGAACAGGGAATTAGCCCGATGCTTTATACTCAATATCGCAGGCCGTACTCGGTATGAATCAGCGATGCCCAGACCTTACTAGTGTCACTTCTAGTAAGGCTTCTCCGCAGGAGCTGCACGGCTCGACGGCATGGTGCCGGACGCGGCGAAATTTCTGCTCTAGGTGAAGCGAAGCACGCCATGGCGACCCATCTAGTTTACTCAACCCGTAAACCCCCCACAAGTGGTCCGAGACGCTTCCCCTTTCGAGGCCAAGACCACTGTCTTATTACTCTGTTTGTGGGAAACCCCGACCGGCCTAGCCAAATAGGGCCAGAACTATGTCGCCATCATGGATCGGCATCACTCAATGCATGCGGAAGAAAAAGTTCCACACGGCCCCGCAGTAGCAGGGATTGTAGCTATCACACAAGATCCTTTCGACTCATAAAGATGGCCTCTCTTAATTACGCCCGATGGGTGAGGATCTAAAAACGTGAGCCTCACAACGACAAGCAGCTAACCCCCGGCACCACGATCCGGTCCTTGTCCAACTTCACCCACAATGGCCGACACAACGATCGCAACGGGGGAGCCCCAAACGGAGCTCCCCGGCGCTCCTATCAAGCGCACCTGGTACCGCACAACCCTCTTCAACGCCTTCGTGATCGGCGTGGTAGGCTTCATGGCGCCCGGCCTCTGGAACGCCATGAACCAGCTCGGCGCCGGCGGTGCGCAGGAGCCCTTCCTCGTCAACGCCGCCAACGCCCTCGTCTTCGCCCTCATGGGCTTCCTCTGCCTCTTCGGCGGGCCCATCGCGAACCGTATCGGCCTCGCCTGGACTCTTCTCTTGGGTGCCGTGGGGTACCCCATCTACTCCGCGGGGCTGTACACGAACAACCGATACGGGAACGTGTGGTTCGTGCTGGTTGGGGCCGTGGCGTGCGGGATCAGCGCGGGGCTCTTCTGGGCGAGTGAGGGCGCCATCGCGCTGGGGTATCCCGAGCCGGGGAAGCGCGGGCGGTACATGAACATCTGGCTCATCTTCCGGACTGGCGGCCCGCTACTCGGTGGCGCCATCGTGCTGGCCATGAACAACGACGCCGAGTCAAAGGTCAAGGGCAAGGTCGGCTACTCGACGTATCTGGTCTTCATCGCACTGCAGTGCGTCGCAACGCCTGTTGCCCTCCTCCTCTCCCCACCTGAAAAGGTGCAGCGCGCGGACGGCAGCAAGGTGGTCATGGAGGCGAGGACATCGTTCAAGGAGGAGCTCAAGGCGCTCTGGAAGTCAAGTAAAAACAGACATGTCATCCTTCTACTACCGGTCTTCTGGGCGGCGTACTTCAACCAGTACAGCGGGAACTTCCAGACCTACTACTTCGGCGTCCGGGCGCGGGCTCTCATTGGGTTTGTGAGCAACTTTGGCACGCTGCTCTCGTCGCAGCTCATCAGCATGTGGCTCGACAACAAGCGCTTCTCCGTGAAGAAGCGGATCGAGTACGGGTACTATTATGTGGTAGTCTGGCACGTCATCGCTTGGTAGGTCCCCCCCTATCGCAGTCTAAATCCCTCCGCCCATTCCTTTCCAACCGTGCTAATCCGCTTGCGTGCAGGGTATACTCCTGGGTCATCCAGGAGAAGTACACTGCCATGGCCGAGCCCCCCGTTTTCGACTGGGAAGACTCCGGCTTCACAGAAGGCTTCTTCGTGCTCCTCCTCTGGGAATTCTCACGCCAATCCCTGCAAAACTGGCTTTACTACGTTGTCGCCAACAAGGCAGACAACATCTCGGAGCTTACCCGGCTGTCGGGTATCCTGAGAGGCCAAGAGTCCTTCGCGCAGGCCATTAGCTTCGGTATAAACACGAGAAGGTGGCACGGCGGGCGCGTCCCTATGGCGGTAAATACCATCTTACTGGGTAAGTCTCTTGTAACTCTTAGTCGATTAGAGAAGGCTAACCATGACTGTGCAGGTCTCGCGGCCTATCCTACATGGTTGGTAGCGAGGGAGATGCAGCCTGTGGAGGACCAGAAAGAAGCGGGTCCGGTGGATAACAATGCCCCCGACACTGGTGATGAGAAGATCACAACTCTGGAAAAGGTTGCGAGCTTAGATGGGGATGACAAGGGCAGGTCTGCAACGATAAGCACAAGCATCGGTGAAAAGTAGGTGGCTGATAAGCGGCCTGGTCGAGAACAAACTCCCAGCCCTTGAAATAATGAGCTAGTATAAGAGCCTTAATGTTACACGGCGCTTTCAACACGTCGGATAGAGAACCCATCCCACCTTCGTCTTGAAGGGACCATTGCGTTTACGTTCCAGTATTCCAGCCAAGCAATGTTCGGCTGTAAATGCTAGTCTATTGTATTACCGAGCGCCTGACCTATCAGGACCTCGACCATGTTCTCCGAGCATCGGCAAAAGCATTGCGACCATACTCTTAGCATACTTCAAAAGCACATATACTAACATGTGTCTTGAAGCCCCTAATCTCTATAGACGCAACCTTCGAACAAGAAAAGTTATAAACAGCTTCACACCCGTGGAACACTCATGCTAGGCAGTATATCGCCCATGCTGCTGACGGACAACCTGCCAACATATAACTGATTGGTTGCACGGGTTGCGGGACTTGTCCCCGTTTCTAAACATAGTTGGACATTAAGGTTCTGCGACTGGCTATCCTTCCCGTGCATAAACAATGCCATGTAAGTTACGTGTACTCGGCTGTGCAATAAGATCCCGGCACGCCGAAGTGGGAATCACGCGCGGTCGTCCTTAGTATTGGCTAAATTACACAGCATCACTCACCTCTCGCACAGACGCCCCCCCTCGTAACGTGCTGGCAACCCACCGCTAACATGTACGTCCGATTGGCGCTCCCCGCCCTCCCGACCCTTTTTTTTTTTCTTTTTTTTCTTGTTTTTATAGCAAACTCACGAAGTGGATTAACTAGCCTAGACGCCACGAGCAACTAAAGAGGGCTAATACGACAGTAGAAATAGAAGGCTCAATTTCTAATTGGAGTGCCGTCATTAGGCTCCGGCTTCCTTTTCAAGTGACCAGTGATGGTATCCACGTCCTTCTGCGGGAACCCCAGCTCATCCGTGAGGTATCCCCTCGCACCTCCAAACTTCTCATCGAGGGCAGCGATGAACGCCACCATGGCCCCCGCCCGCACACTACAAATGTTCCGCAACCCAGGATTATCCAAACTTGCCGCGCCGGAAGCCCTAAGGAACGGTCCCAGCATGGCGTCTCGGAAGGGCTCCACTCCTACGCGGGTGAGGAGGTAATCGTGGACGATGGCCTCGGATGGGGTCTCGACCAGCAGGAAGATCAGGGCGGCCAAGACGCCCGTCCTGTCCTTTCCGGCTATCGAACACGCCGCCCATCAGCTAGGACATTCGGTGATCAGAGAAACAAACGAAACTCACCCGAGCAATGAAAGAGGAAGGGCTGATCAGGACGGTCCCTGATATGCTCAAAGACCTTCCTGAAAGTCGGCGTCAAGATTTCAAGGATATGCGTGTACATCCCCACAAACCCCGAAACACCGTCGTCATCCCCGCCAAAGTCGCTTAAGTTGGTAGGCAACGGGTCACGCGCATACGGCTCCCAGATGATATCGACGCCCTCGACAACCGGGCTCGGCTGCTTCGCCCGCTCCTTAGGGTTCCGCAGGTCGAAGATGGTCCCTACACCTAGATCCCGAAGAATAATCTTTCCCTCGTCCCAAATACCGTTCACGACGGCAGAGCGATACGCAAAGCCGGGGCGAACCGACGCGCTGCCGAGGTCCCGCACATTGTAAACACCGGGCACGGTGATAAACGGCGGCTGCGACGTGACGCTGGTAACTGCCTGTACCGGAAGTTCCGTCCGGACATCGGTGTTGAGGAGTTCCTGCAGGTTGTAAGCGTCGACCGGGGACCCCATTTTGCGGACTCGACGTAGAATTTTGTTGTCAGGATTCTGCCCTGTTTTGTTCTTTATGCAGATCCCCGAGCCTTTAACCAGTTGACTAGTCTCTTACGGGACCCGGCACGCTTGGACCCACTTAGGGAACGGCTAGGATACGAGAAATACGAACGTCATGCATAAAGTAGGACTCGACTTAGGACTTGCTTGGTAATCTCACCTATATAACAACGGTCGGCATTGAGTCCTCGGCTGCGCGCACGTAAGACAGCGGGGAGTAATTTAGCCATAATATCCGCTTTGCTGAGCCTCGTGGAGATCCCGTGTCCCTCCCTCCACAGAACTGCAGATTAGAGTCACTGAGGCTTGGAACGAGAGAACCGTCTACTTTCCAGGTTTTTGATACTGCGGATATCTCTAGAATGGTATCCTCAAGACGTCTGTAGTTGTTTAATACACCGGTCCTCTGGGGTAAGATTGACTCATGCGAGTTAGCCAAAACTCTAAAAAGTGGAAACGATTCCACGTTTGGGTATAGTACAGTTCCCAATTATGCGTGCTTCGCTCTTGTTCCATCGGTTTAGGAGTTAAGGATTAAATTACCTCCGGTGGTTGTGCTGGGTCCGAGAACTAGGCAAACCCTGCCCATATGGATCCCAATTGCGTTTGGGCCCCTCCCCGTAGCGGCCGAGTCCAGCCAAGAGGACGTTCCGGATCTCATTCCGCGCAGTTGTGAAGGCGGGACGGTTCGTAAGGTCACAGTGCGGGTGTCCGGCCGAAACACGTATAAACGCCCAGCGTCCAATATTCTTACATACCATACATGGCTATCTTCCTTTCTTAACATGATCCAGAGCAGCCCTAAGGTTGCTACTGAGGCGGGCCTTGTGCACCGCCAACCCCGTTGTTCTGACCCATGAATGCCTGCCCCCAAATCGAATCCCCACAGAATGGCACGGCATTGTCTAAACCCACCAGCGCCTCGTCGCTCATCCAAGTAAACATGTCCGCTTGCCCTAGAAACCCGGCCAGCGCCGGGTCTATCTCAGTATCCGAGACTATTGGAACTTGATCCGCGTCGGAAATTATGCCACCCACCCCAGTAGTGTTATTGCTCGGTAGCACTCCGCTCGTGACCGGCGGGCACTGATGGCACAGCGGTGCTGGTAACGGGAACTCGGTTCCCATCTCCCCTGATCTCCTCTCCCGCAGCATGCGGCGTATGTAGTCGTGGTACCGCCCAGCCGGCAACCACGAGGTCGAAAGCTCCTTCAGCGTCAGCAACCCAGACTCTATACTCTCTATTTCCGCGTCCGACTTGCCATCTCTTGAGTCTCGAGAAAGCAGTGTAAGTACTGCTGAGAGCGTACAATGTGTCGAGGTAATTGGGGACTTCCGGAAGCTGCCGAATACCTTCCGGTACTGATCCCCAAGATCGCATATCTGTTTCGCAGCCTCCAGCGAAACACTCCAGGCCTTCTGAACGGCGCCACTGGCTTCGCTTTTTTGGGGGCCCTCCGTGAGACTCCAGGGGTTCGTACCCCGAGTTTCGCGAATATACGGCTTTGCGAGGAGGATGAGGGTCGTGTGGTAGACCATCGATAGCACGTAGGCCTGCGGGAACTCGTTGAGGGTCCCGCCTCTGGAGGGCTTGAGGTCCGCTGGTAGGCCGTAGTGCCAGCTTTTGAGGGCGAGGAGGCAGGAGTCGAAGAAGCCTCTTCTTTGACTTTCTAGTGCGAGTCTTTTGGGCGCATATCTTAAAGCCGATCAGTCTAGCACGGATAGCGAGCCAGTGGGGGGAGGGACTTCGGTCACCAGGCCCGCCAGAATCACTTACAGATTAAGTATAGTCTTCTCTAGGATCTGGCTGAGCGTGCTCTGGGCGTTCTGGAATGACACCAGTAGGCTGCGGCGGACACAAGTTGGCTCGTCACTAGCCTGCCTCTCTCCGGTGTGAGATGATAAAAATGGCCTGCGTACGGCTCCTTGTAGGTCCTATATTCAAACCGAAGAATCAGTATACGAAGAGGGGCCGTCATTCTTAAAGGGAGATTAAGATATCTGGTACCTACCAACATTGTGCAGACACGGCCGGTATAGCACGATGCTAGCTTATCGACACAATATAATGCCCAGTATATCTGTCTCCGAAGGTCTGCTTCCTCAGCGGTGATACGATCCGAGCGAGCGAGGGCGTCAGGATCAACATGCAGCCCCATGTCCAGGACCAACCTGCTCGCCATGCCTTCATACAGCCAGCCCGCGGCGTCCTGCCCGATAGCCTAATTAGGAGGCCAGTTAGATGCTGTCGACATGATTAATGGAGGGTTTCAAAAAGCCTACTACATAAACAGTCCCTAGGATAGCGAGAGACTGTAACGTCGTGATCGTGGGCTGCTTCATGTCAAAATGAAGCGATACCTCGGCCGCCTCGCGAAACATGCGACCGGCAGTAGTTGGATCATTCAGATCAGTTCGTATTTCCGGCCGGTCGGAGAATCGCGAGCCGCTCGCGAGGATACTGCTCAATAGTAGCGGGCTAAAGTACCGCCCGCCGGAGCGGCGACTCTGGCGGAAGAGCTTCTCGTCTACCACCTGGCACCAAGGCTGTTCCCAGGTAAAGTACATCTCTATCAGATGCGACTCGAGCTCTTCAGTAATTTGCGGCTCGTCATGCAATACTGGAGAGTAAATACGCGGGTCTCTTGTGATGTCTTCAGGAATCACGCCCTCTTGGCTTACTTCAGGCATAGGCGATGAGGGCGTGGTTAGTTATATCGCATCACAGGGTGACGAGGAGAGATGGATGACGATAGGCAGTGTAGGGCTACGGACTGCATGGGGCAGAACAAGGAACGAGGGACGGCCAGGAAACGGTTCAGCGACGCACAACCGGAAATCAACTCACCATGGTGCTCAGAAAAATCAAGCCTCCCGCTCGTCGACCCAAAATACCTCGCCTCCCCATCTCGATCAAAGTTCAAAGGCTCCCCAAGGGCCAGCGTCCCCTCAAACGCCATGCAAAGCTGGTCAAACGCCGTCGGCGATTCGCCGGTGCCGGTGCCAGCGCCGGCGCCGACTCCGGCCCCGCCCACCGATGGCGTGATAGTGGTGGCGGGCATCTCATTCTGCTCGAGCAGCTGCGTGGCAGACGCGTCAATGTCGATGTTGTGCAGCCACAGGATCTGCTCCAGCACGTTGACGCGCGCTTGCAGGAGGCGGACGTAGGACTTGGGCGCCGTGCCGCGGCCGTCGTCCTCGCTGGTGTACGTGCAGGGTATCCGGCGCCCGATGCACCGGGAGCAGGCGGGCTGGTTTCCGTCGCACTACGTACTGTTAGTGGGGTTCGGTACGGGGCGGGACGAGCGGGATTGGAATGCGGGAGGGGGGTAATCGGCGTCAAATGGTTTCGGGGATGGCCCACCTTTGCGCGGCGGCGACGGCACTCCTGGCATGCCTTGGCGGCATATTTGCTCCGGCCTCCTGGTACCTTGCTAGCCATAGAAACTGAATTGCGTGTCGCGGGGAGGCGCGACCGGGGAAGAAGCCGTCTAGCCGAGGATGGACAAGGGTACCTGTGCCGACTGTGCCACACAATCCAGCTGAGGTGAAGCAGAAGTGCGTTGGTGCCTGCGGTCAAGTAGCCACACTAGATTCGCTTCTAGTATTTAGTGGGTATAGAGCTCTTCTTGCTGTCACACGGACCGGCGATACTCGTCCTTGCAGGGTCGCCTGGAAGAAGACGGCGGTGGATCTACAAGCCCGCATCGGTTGTCTGATGTACGGGAAGGCGTGGAATTGGGGTAAGCCCCGCAGCGGAATTCAGATTCCGCAGGTGGAGGCGGCCCCACCGAACTCGGAGCCGCCCGAATGGATTTTGGGACAAGAGTGCCATGCACCGACGTCAAACGCACCGACAGGGTATAAGTTTACGTCTCTGGCCGCAGCTGTCGAAGATAGTAGCACTCTTGACATGGCAGTTTGAGGAGGGGTCATGTCATCATAGCCACGTATGTTCTCGTCATCCCGAATAACAATGTCTCGTCTTAAGAACTACAGTTACGAGAAGCAGGGCCCGCTGAAATAGAGATACCATCACTATGTTCGGGCTGTGCGCGCAGGTGATCTAGTTTAATCTAGTGAAACAAGGTGGGGATCCAGGGGGTACGTCGACAAGGGGAGCCAGACTCTGCTAGTGGCTTATGCTTTAGTAGAGAAGTGGTTGTCGAATAACCGTTTCTTGCAGTGATGATCAAATGCCTACCCTCTTACCTTCACGATACAAGACCTCATATATTAATAACCCTGATTGTATGAATATATATCGCCTTCTCGACAACCTCCGGACCGTGCAGGTTTAGCCGGTCCGTGCTACTTGAATCTGCGCTAGGGGTCACAATAAGCAGCCCCTTAATGTGAATTCGAGGATTTTTGGAATGAGCAACCTTAATAAACCACTACGCCTGTTCGATAACGCTCAGCAGAGCGTAAGATAAGTGTTTGATCCGTTTAGGTGGCCGGGGGTAATGGCGTCCACCCATCACTACTTGTTAAAGAACGACTTACCGGGATGGTTCAATAGTATACACATAGTTGCGATAACTAGCATCTGGCCAACAGAGACCGAAGCCACCGCTCAGTTTGGGAGATACACTGCAGAAGAGACAGCGTCATAGAGGCGTCGATAATATTTGAAGCGAGATTTCGACAAGATGTAAGAGTTCACGCCGCCATCTCCGAGCGTTTAGTAGGGTCCGTAGACCAACATGCTCATTACCGAGAACCTTCCTCTGTAAGTCAGCCAAAACACAATCGTGTTTGAATCTAAGCTCAAAGTAGCTATATTTTCCTGGCTTGCAACTGCAGGTCATGAGATTCGAGCCGTTATCCGGGCCTCATCGACACTCTAGATAACAATCAACTGGCACCATCTTCCATGATGACTACCAGCATCCTTTCTAAGTTCCTTCCCCACATGACCTTGTCCCGTCTTTATACCGCACTGCACCTTCTCTTTGAATTCCCGGCTTAAGTAATACCTCGGTGCATCATGTATAAGCTGACGGAGACGTGAGGCGCCAAGCATCTTGGCATCTCAAACAACATTAAAATGCCATGAGGCGCAGGCCTTGGCACCGCAGCAAAGCCTCATTTCCATCACCACATCTCCCACTTGCTTCGTCTAGCCTCACTGCTTCCGTAGTATCTGGCGGAACATAATGGTGCTCCGAACCTCCCTCTTCCTATCGTCCATGGCCGCGCTGGCCGCGGCCCATACGTCGGATCCGGTCCCTCCGGTCCACGACAGCTGTCCGCCCAAGGACATCACCGCTCTCCTGACTGGCACTTTCCATATAGCATGTCCTCTCCCTATCCGTGACTCGACACCCACGATCCAAAGCCCATGGACCCATCATCCCCGCTGCACTACAACGGGCTCCCGGACGCACTGCGTCTTCACCTCCTCCCACTTCGGCAGCAACGGCCTGTCCCTCATCGCCGATCCCCAAGCGGCATCCAGCTTAGCCCCTATTCTCACTGGCATCTACCACTCTTCTTTCCCCTCCCCAACCTCCGCGCGGAACCTCAACCTTAGACCGGCGTTCGAGCTGTGGGAAATACCCGGAAAAGGCAAGGGCCTAGTCGCCACGCGTCACATCAGAGCTAAGGAGACTTTTCTCCTGGATCACGCTTCACTTCTAGTCGAGGACAGCTTCACACAGGATGTGAGCGGCGAAGAAAGACGGGGGCTGCTAAACGAAGCGGTGGATAGGCTGGTTGACCCCGGGGCTGTCAGGGGCTTAGGGACCATGGGCAGGTCAGAGGACGTGGTGGAGGACATCTTGAAAACAAACAATTTCAAGTCCGAGCTAGACATCGGGCGCAGCTCCGTGTTATTTCCACTTATATCGGTGCGTTATCCTGTCCGAGGCCCACCCTTTGTTTGATTGCACGCGCTAATTTGAAGCACAGAGGATCAACCATGCTTGCAAGCCAAAGTAAGTCCCGCCAGGTCCTGGTTGTGGTAACCGTAGCTGACGATTCAGTGCGTTCATACGCCACTCTTCAAGCGGCATCGTAGCCGGCGTCGCTGCCTTCCGCGACATCCAACCCGGTGAAGAAATCGCCATCAGCTGTAAACGACCCCTCGCCTCTAGTACCCAGTTTCCAAGCTAACGCCCCCAAGATATCCCGCTCCAGGAGCCATCCGCAAGCCGCAAGAACCTCCTCCAAAAGACCTGGGGCTTTGCTTGTACCTGCTCCCTCTGCACATCCCCATCCCCAACCCTCGCCGCAAACGACGCCCTGCGCACCTCTCTTCAAGAACTCGAGGCGGAGGCCATATCCGCAATCCACACGCGGGACCTGCCCGTTGCGATGGAGAAGCTCACGAGGTTGGCGGAGGGGTTTGAGTTAGAGGGCCTGTGGCCTCTGCTGCAGGATATATACCACGTTCTGGCAACGGTATCGTTGCTTATGGGGAGGCGGAAGGAGGCGGAAGAGTATGTGATCATGAAGCTGGATGTAAGGGATGAGTATGGGAGGTTGGAGGTTGGGGATAGGGGAGCTGAGTTGGAAGAGGAGATGAAGTGGCTTGGTAGGCCGAGGTGACGTTTTGATTGAGCTACTCTTGTCCATTGCATGTCCCACTTGTAACCTCGTACCGGCATACTCTATGAGGTTAGCAGGCACACGGTATAGCCAAGGGCGGTTCGGAAGCTTGAGGTCGTCTTAACTTCAAGTAATCTGCGTATTTATATGCAGGTACCTCTTCAGATCGCCAAAGCTCCGGAAGGGGTGCCTAGCCAGTGCCCGGGTGGGAATTATTCCTCCACTGGTATTCTCATAATACCGCCACGGGATTTGCCAAATCAGTGGACAGTTTCACCGAACATTCTATCAGCTAAGGGGACTTTGGATCCTATGAATCTTGGAAGGCGCTGTACCGTTGTGGACTGTTGGGTGAAATATAGGGAAAGGATATGGATATGTATGATATAAGCTTAATTGTACCTCTGATATCATAAGACCTGGTAGTTCGAGAGCTTCCACAGCAAGTACGTTCATCCCTGTTATTAAGACAACCCGATATATTCACTCATTTTCTATACCCACATACTTCTTCCATAAACTTCAGATGTTCATACTTTGTGTCAGAACCTAAAACGTATTCTTTAATAATAGCCATCTCCGGGGAGGGCTGAAGGACTTTTATCTGTATCAACCTATTTTGACCACTAGTAGTATCCACGATATAACCGCTCAGAGCTCCTCTCAAGCCGCGGAACTCATATTCCCAGATACAGTGGCTCCAAGAAGCAGCATCGCGCTAAAGAACATGGGCTATGGATGCCTTAGATTATAAATATTCCACCAACCGAGCACCGCCGGTTAGACCACGATTCTCCTGCACCCCGTTGGCACGCGAATAAGCGGGGTATCACGTCAGTAAAGAACGAACGGGTTAAGCTCAGTACGGCGGTTGAGGCTCTGTTTCTACCGTGCGACGTCTCCCTCGCTTAAAACCGTCGGCCGCAACGTCGCTCCGCTACTACCCTCTCTTTAGGTGCCTAAAGTTCCAATTAGCCGTCAACGAAGCATCTTCGGGGCACTGATATAAGCTCAGGTGGATAAACTGAAGAATGTCCTGCTGCTCCCCCGTTTTGCAACCCTGCATGAACCCTTCACTCCGCACCTAGTCACCGGGGCAGAATTATCGGCAACTGGAAGCGGGAATGGCGGATTGGACTGAATAGCCACATTATCCGCCTTCTGATACCGGACGACTTGATAATTTGCATGATAATAGTACCGCAGATCGGGTATTGTATAACCGTGGCGTGTTCGATCATTATAAAGATGGTGCCAATCTCCACGTTGTAACTAGGCGCACTACTTACACGAGCCGACCACATACTACATGCCCATAGTCCATATAAGTCCGCGGAGGGGCGATGAAAGTTGGTGCTAAAATAACCTGGCATTAAGGCAATATAGAAAAAATGGCACGTTAGTACTCCCCCCGGGAGCCCGAACAACCTGCGATATGGCCGTAAAGTACCATCACGTGTGCACTACCGAGCGTTACATTACCCCGACAGAGAATCAATAATCTTGGCTTTGGAATTACCCGGGGGATCAACGAGACGACTTCCCGGTTAGGACGGGGCTCGGCAGCGGTGCCGAGATCATCAGGGGCGGCTCCGCGGCGAATCCGGGGTCAAAGTCGCATTGGAGACCGGAGGTCTAAGGGTCTCGGATGTCCGGTTAAAAAGGAGAACACCTCTTCAGGGGTATGAGGGCGGGTAGATGCGGGGAGTTCGTTGGGAGAGATGCAGGCGCGTCTTGAAAATGGAGCCCGTACTCTGTACAGCTACCTCGTGTGCAACCTCGCTTCCATTCCAAAATGGAAACTCCATGCTTCTACTGCGACAAATCTCCATCGAACGTAGGATAGTAACGCCTGAGCCTCAAAAAGTTGGGGTTACATTTGCACCGACCGTTTATCCTAAATGCAAATACCACCCTTCGCCCCGCTCCAAACACCAGTCTATCGATTTCGCCAACCACGGATAGCGCTGGGACGACACGGACCTATACGTGACGGGGCTATATCAACAAAAGCGGTGGTCCCTCCGAGAGGTAAGAAATTCCGCGGTGGAAAATCGGGGGAGTGGTGGCCCGGAGGCGTCGTTTATGGTGACACTGGGGTTGAATCCACGAGTAGCGTGGCGTCGTCACAATTGCGGAGCCGGGTGGACTATCGTGAGCATGGGCCCCTGCAGACGCCAGATGAGGCCGTACAAAATGAGCAAATATTGGATTGGAAGCGTACCGAGGAGCCGCGAAAGGGGTATAAAACCCACGATGGCCCCCACAAGAGCAAGAAGATAGGAGAACCCAAGGACCCCAAACACCTTCCTCCCGAGGAACAGCGCTCCCGAGAATGGTCTCTTTTAAGTCTCTCCTCACACTCGTCGCCGCGGCGGCCACCGCCCTGGCGGCGCCCGGCGAGCTCGTTAAGCGCCAGTCGACTCCGAGCGCCACGGGCACGCACGACGGGTACTATTACTCGTGGTGGACCGACGGCGGGTCGCAGGTGACGTACACAAACCTCGCGGGCGGCTCGTACAGCGTCACCTGGTCCTCGGGTGGGAACTTTGTTGGTGGGAAGGGGTGGAACCCCGGTGGTCCCAAGTAAGTCTACTTCCCTTATCCGCTGTATCCTCCCCTCTCCTACACCCATTCGCCCAGATCCTTTACCGCGGTGTGGGCACTAACACTCCCAGGTCCATCCAGTACTCGGGAGACTACAACCCCAACGGCAACTCCTACCTCGCCGTCTACGGCTGGACCCGAAACCCCCTAGTCGAGTACTACATCGTCGAGTCCTACGGCACCTACAACCCGGCCTCGGGCGCCACCCACAAGGGCTCAGTCACCTCCGACGGTGGCACCTACGATATCTACGTCTCGACGCGCACCAACGCGCCATCGATCGAGGGGACCCGCACGTTCCAGCAGTACTGGTCCATCCGCACGCAGAAGCGCGTCGGCGGGACGGTCACTACCGGGAACCACTTCGACGCTTGGGCAAAGGTGGGGTTGAACTTGGGCTCGCATGACTATATGATTGTTGCGACGGAGGGGTACTTTAGCTCTGGGTCGGCGAGGATTACGGTTGGGCAGGGGAGTGGGGGTGGTGGGGGTGGGGGTGGGGGAGGGGACAACGGCGGCGGAGGCGGAGGTGGTGGAGGAAGCAACGTGAGTATTCCCTTTGGTATCTTTGAGGTTATAAAGAGAGAGGAGGCTAACGAGAATTCCAGTGCGCTGCTATATGGGGACAGTGTGGTGGTCAGGGGTGGTCCGGCGCGACGTGCTGTCAGTCCGGGACCTGCCAGGCCTCGAACGAGTACTACTCGCAGTGCCGCTAGGCGGGGGAAGTCTCGGGACAGTGTTTGACAATGCAAGGGGCCCATTGGAGGAGTGGATGAGAGGATTCTCGAGTGACGCCGACGGAATAAGTGCGAAGTGACCGCGGGGCCAGGGGGCGGCGAAGTCACGGACTACGGGTCTAGGTTCCATCGGTAGATTGTAGCAGGAATTCTTTGAAACTGCCGTGTTTTGTCTTGTCATGTAAGTTGTGATATCTCCGTAGGACGCTAGAATGGCGGAATTCCGCACAGGGCTCAAGGTCCAAACATCTCCGGGCGAGAGACCGAGAGGCGCCCGAGAAAGTATCAGCCGAAGCCCCGCCAGCGGCCCTCATTCTCCACTCGTCGGGCGAATTACCAATAAATCCTTCGGTCCGGAGCGAAACGAGACATTGAACCAGTGCTGGAAGAGTAAGGGACAGCATTTCTGCACCTGATTCATCCTTAACAAAGTCCAGAGCGCGGGACCGGCCCCTGGCAACGTCATACCCCACTCGTTCCTCCGGCCCTCGGCCGAATCGCGTATCCACTTCCGGACGATTTATAAGATACGTCCTCCGAGCCCACGGCCGAATCGGTGCACATCCACAAAACCTGCACTGTCCTCCGCGTTCACGGGCGGAGGGTGGTTGGTGGGGTAGACTATGCGGTGTAATGACTCGACTCGCCGGTCTGCGGCCGACGGAGATTTTAAACTCCAGGGCGCACATTATAGGCTTTGTCCGTTTTGCTCGTCAAGCGGGGATATTTAACCTCGTTCCAGTCACGTAATATTCCCATACCACAGTAGATCCACGAGATACGAGTACCAGCATACCCCTCTTATCATCCACTATCCACCATCCCAACTTTCCTTTCGCCATGGACTCTACGAACGCCCTTATCCTCGGCGCAACCGGTACAGTCGGCGCCTCAGCAGCCCATGCCGCATCCCAAAACGGCCTAGCCGTCTCCCTCGCCGTCCGGGACCTTACGAAGCCAATGCCGGGAACCACCCTCCAAGCCGAGCGCACAGCGGGCTTCACGCGTGTACAGGTGGACCTCACGCGGCCCGACACCCTCCTCGCCGCGGTGTCCGCCACGAACGCCACGCGGGCGTTTGTCTACGCCGCGCTTGAGTCCGAGGATTACATGCGCTCTGCCCTCGAGGCCCTCAAGGAGGCGGGGGTGAGCTTTGTCGTTATGCTGAGTAGCGCGGCAGTGAGGGGTGATCCGCGGGATGCGCCGCCGGAGGAAGTTATTTCGCATGTACACGCGCGGATAGAGATCAACCTTGCGGAGATCTTCGGGAGAGGAGGGTACGTAGCCGTCCGGCCCGGCTTCTTCGCTACCAACGCGCTCTGGCTGCGAGATGGGATCCGGGAGGGGGATGTGCGGCTGGCCTACCCGGGAGCCATCTATGACTGGATATCGCCGGGGGACATTGGGGCCGTGTGCGGCGCGGTGCTCGCGAGGGGTCCCTTGACGCTCGAGGGGCCAGACGGGGAGTACCGCGCCATCCGACTTTACGGACCACAGCTGTTAACCATGGGAGAAGCGGCAGCGATGATAGGAAGGGCAGTGGGTAAAGAGGTAAAGGTGACGCCAGTGGACGAGAACGAGTTCCAGGAGACTCTCGGGCGGCATATGCCCGCGCCGCTGATCGGGACCGTGTTGAAGGGGATGAGGGTGCGAGCCGGGCTAGACGAGGACGACGGTTTCTATGCCGGCCCGGCGTTTGAGGAAGCGGCGGCAGGTGTGAACAGGTATACGGGGAGGCCGGCGACGGGGTTCGGGGAGTGGGTGGAGGAGAACAAGGCGCTCTTCGGAGCTTGAATCATCAGGAGGGAATGGGCCTGAGGTGTCGTATGGCGCTTACGGAAAAAAAACATAGACTATACAGGTCACGGCTAGACTAGACAATCGTGTAAATGCACAGGGTAGATAAAAGTGCTGCCTCGTCGTGTGGATCTCCTCAGTGAGTGGCGAACGAGGCCCGTCCCGTACGTCATTTTCCGTCTCCATGGGATTTCCGGGGGCCATCTACGGTTGGTCGGAGGCCACTTCGCCTTCGACTCGCGGATGGTAAATCGTCTGGGGCTCCTCCGGTAACCTCTGGGTCAGCATCGACTACTCACCTTCGAAGTCGCCCAGTGACAGTTATCACTACCCCTATTGTCAGTCTGACCACACGGGCATCTCCCCCATCTCTCGCGGCAATGGCCTAGACCTTGAAGAAACAAGTTCAAATCTATTCATCTATCTCCTACCCTCACAGCTTCGTAAGCCTCAACATAAGAGTCAGATCCCCCATGACCTGCTCCTCCTCGAGGATAACCTCGCCTCCCTTCTCCCCCTCCTCCAGCTTCCCCCTCAACGCCGCCTCAAACATCCCCTCCTTCCCCTTAACCACCGACTCGACATCAACCGCCTCATCCTTCTTGACAACCGTGTACTCCATCCTCACGTCGTCAGTCGGCACGAGGCCCGCCTTCTTCCGCATCTTCTGGATGCGCATGATGATATCCCTAGCAACGCCCTCCTCCGCCAGCTCGGGGTGCGGCGCAGTGTCAAGCAGGACGATGACGTCCTCCGCAAACGCCGGCTCCCACTTCGCGCCGTCCTTGGACTCCGCCTGCGCCTGCTCACCAAGCACACGGATAATGTTAAGGTCGTCCTCCCCAAGCTCAATCCCGCCAACCTCGATCCTCTTCTCCTTCTGGTACCGCCTAAGCTCATCCTGTGTAAGGTTCGGCAGCGCCTTCTTAACAATCTGGACATCCTTCTTGAGCTTCTTCCCAAGCGTCGGCCAGTCCACCTTGGCCTCGAGCACAATGTCGTACTTGGTCTCGTCGCTCGTGAGGACCACGTTCCGGATGTTGAGCTCCTCCTTGACGTACCCGCTCAGGCTCTCCACGTCGGCGAGGATGTGCGGGTCGGCGATGACGGCGATGGAGAGGAGCGGTGTCTTGAGGGGCATGTTGCACCGCTCGCGGGCCGTCCGCGCGAGCTGGATGACCTTTTGCATGGCGGCAACCTTGCGCTCGACCGCCGAGTCGAAGAGGCTCTGCTGCACCGTCGGGAAGGGCAGGAAGTGCACGCTCCGCGAGTCCTTGTACTGCTCCAGAACGGGGCCGAGGTACGGCTTCAGCAGCCCGTAGATGTGCTCCGTCAGGAAGGGCGTGAAGGGCGCGAGGGCGCGCACGATGGTGAAGAGGACCTGGATGAGGGTGTTGAGCGCCACCTTGGTGTCCTCGACTCCGAGGCCAGCGCCGCCCTTTAGCCGCTTGCGGTTGAAGCGGATGTACCAGTTGGTGAGGTCGTCAATGACGCGGAGCAGCCTGGGGACCACGGTGTAGAGGCGGTACCCTAGTTTAATCAGCACAATTCAAGTACCACGGGGCACGATTAACTCACCAGCCATCTCCTCCTCAATGTACAGCAGCAGGCTCTGGCAGTTGGCCAGGATCCACTTATCCATGACGTTGCTCAGGTCCTCATGCGTGAGCGCCTTGGCAGCGACAAAGTCCTCGCCGGTAATCTTCTTGAACAGCACCGCCTGCTCCGAGAAGAATCGGTAGCTGTTCCAAAGCGGCAGAAGCACGCGCGCAACGATCTCCTTGACGCCCGCCTCCTTGAAGCGGATCGACTCGGCGCGCACGACGGGCGAGTTGATGAGGTACAGACGCAGGGCGTCGGAGCCGTACTGGTCCATGATGAGGGACGGGTCAGGGTAGTTCTGCAGGCGCTTGGACATCTTCTTGCCGTCCTCGGCGAGCACGATGCCGTTGACGATGCAGTTCTTGAAGGGCGACTTGTGGAAGAGCTTGTTGCCGAGGACCGTCAGGGTGTAGAACCAGCCGCGGGTCTGGTCGAGGCCCTCGGCGATGAAGTCGGCGGGGAACATGCCCTCCTCGAACTTGTCCTTGTTCTTGAAGGGGTAGTGGGCCGAAGCGTAGGGCATGCTTCCGGACTCGAACCTGAACGCAGTTAGCAGCTGTGACAAAGGCAACGATGGAGGGTACATACCAGCAGTCAAAGATCTCGTCTACCCTGCGGAGCGTGCCCTTGCCCTTCTTGGAGGGAATGGTGATGTGGTCCACCTTGTCCCTGTGGATGTCCTCCAGGGGCCCCTCGTACCCGCTGAGCTCCCTCAGCTCCTCGATACTCCCAATGCACACAACCTCCTCGAAGTCGTCGCTGACCCACAGCGGGATCGGCGTGCCCCAGTAGCGGTTCCGCGAGACGTTCCAGTCGTGGGCGTTGGCGACCCAGTTCGCGAAGCGCTTCTCCTTGACGGCCTGCGGCACCCAGTTGGTGCCCTCGAGGTTCTCGAGCATCTCGGGGATCGAGTCCGTCACGCGAATGAACCACGACGACACGGCCTTTCGGATGAGCTGCGTGTCGGACCTCCAGCAGAACTTGTCGTTGTGCATGGACTGGCTCTCGACGATGAGGCGCCCAGTAGACCGCAGGTCCTTGAGGATGGCCTTGTCGGCCGCCTTGACGTGCTGGCCGACGTACTCGGGCACCTCCTGGGTGAAGCAGCCCTTGTCGTCGACAGGGCAGGGCGGTAGCCTCTTGGGGTGGACGAAGCCAGCCGCGACAGCCGCGTCGTAATCCTCCTGACCGAACGCCGGGGCCTGGTGCACGAGACCGGTACCCTCGCCCGCCTCCACGTAGTCGGCGCCGATGACCTGGAAGCAGTCCGAGTACGCCTCGGCGAAGTAGGGGAACAGCGGCTCGTACTTCCAGCCGACCATGTCCTTGCCCTTGACCTTCTTGACGACCTGGTACTTGGCCTTCTTGAGGTTCTTGTAGATGGAGCTGAGGCACTCCTCGAGGATGCAGTACTGCTTCCCGGAGGCCTCATCTAGGATGACGAGGTACTCGAAGTCGGGGTGCACGGCGACGAACAGGTTCGAGGGGAGGGTCCATGGGGTGGTGGTGTAGGCGAGCAGCGACGTGTTCTCCATGCCCTCGACGTTGACGAGGGGGAAGGCGACGATGACGGCGGGGTCCTGGGTCATCTTCTCGTTCTGCTTGGACTCCATGTGGCTGAGGGGCGTGCAGAGCGCGGTGGAGTAGGGCATGATCTGGTAGGCGCGGTAGACGCTGCCCTGGTCGAAGAGCTGCTTGAACACCCACCAGCACGACTCCATGAAGGTGGTGTCCATCGACTGCGAGACGTCAGCACTGCGGCCCCGGAGGTCCCGGACGTGGTGCGCATACCTTGTAGTCGTTGTCGAAGTCGATCCACCGGCCCAGCCGGTCGATGGTATTCCTCCACTCGGTCGCGAACCTCATGACGACGGCGCGGCACTCGGCGTTGTACTTCTCGATGCCCATCTTCTGGACGGCGTCGCGGCCGGACATGCCGTGCTTCTTGTCGATCTCGTACTCGATGGGCAGGCCGTGGGTGTCCCAGCCGAAGCGGCGGACGGCATGGTAGCCCTTCATGGACCAGTACCGCGGGATGATGTCCTTGATGGTGGAGGCGAGGAGATGGCCATAGTGAGGGAGACCTGCGGAGCGTTAGATGCCGGGTTCGCGTCGGGGGTCGGGGGGTCGGAGGGGTCGGCATTACCAGTTGCTATACGGACAAGTCAGTACTGAGAATATCGGCTTCGGGACTAGGGACCAACGTACCGAAGGGGGGACCATCGTAAAAGGTGAAGCGGGGGCCGTCCTCCGTCAGCCGGAGCTGCGTCTGGAACGCGTCGACCTCCTTCCACTGGCGGAGGACCTCCTCCTCGGTCTTGGGGAAGCTGATGCTCATGGTGTCTTTGCCTGCCCTGTGGTGTCTGGTGGGGAAAGACGTCGCGAGACCCGTGAGACCAACGAGAGTTGCTGGGTTGAAGGAGGGCTGCGGGGTGAGTCAACAAGCAACCCAGCGCCGGCTCGATTTTTTTCCAATTCCTGTGACGCCGAAGGCGGGGGCGGGGTCAGGGCGGGAGGGGCAGTCTGAAAGTACTGGGTACCCACAAATGGCGGGGTGCTGTATGGCACGCCTGGTCGCTGGGACAATGGTGGCGTCGCTGAGTAAGGCTGTTGTGACTTGGAGGGGCAGATCGGTGGTGGCAACGGCCCGTTCCTGGGCGAGACGCCCCCGAGCACACGACTGGGCTTGGGTGATGATTCATCCGTCCTTGAAGGCGGCCACTCCGAACACTGTCTACGACGGCAAATGTCCATTGAACCCAGCGGCAATCAACCTCTTGACCGGCATCCCACACTTCATCCGGAATATCCTGGTGCACCTGGAACCCCAAAGCGGCATCCTCCCTGATCCGAACCAGATCGCCAACCATGATGTGAATAACCCAGTCCCTCGGATTCGCCTCATCAGGATGCTCCCGGAAGCCCGCCTGCGGCGATGTCACCGAGAACCTCGGCCTCGGCTCCCCCCACTGCTTCACAAACGTAACTGCAGAGGCAGAAGATTGCCGATGCGGGGGTCAGGAGCATCGACATGCAGTGGTAATTGTAGGTGAGCTCCACGTCATGGTCTATCTCTGAGGCGTCCATCTCTACTAATCCGACGGGCGATGTGGCTTGGAGGTCGAGGGTGTTTGGTTTTGAGGCCGGGCATGCAAGGGAGCCCGGGATCCGACCCCACCTTTCCCGGCAGTTCGGAGATCCACATGTGGGGCGCTCACCGACGACATTTCGTTTCGACCATAACGGGTGACACTGGAGGCCGGGGCCCAGCATCTGCGCTACTGTTTAATATTCTATTATCAAAGTATTATTTGAGAATTTTCAATGTTGCGGAGAATTCTTCCATACATATCCTCACGGAGACTTCCCAGGTTCTTATCTCGGACACATCTCGAGTCGATTCCGAGCAGCTCGTCGGGAAGCGGAAACCCCTCTGTCAAACCTAATCTGCTCTTATTGATTGCCAATTACAGCCCAGTACACTTGAACTTCAAAAGGTCCTTTTCTACAATTTCCCCCTCCATTTTCAGCAGCCGCGGCAAGTCCCACCTGCAGCTTACCCACCGACCACCGAGGAACTCGCGGCGCTTGCTCGTCAGGAACGGGATAGAATGCGCCCCAAGCTCAGGCGTATCCGACAGCCGGACTGCCTTAAATCAGAAGTGGCTCACTGTCGGAGTAAGTGGAACTTACAGTGCAGCTCCTCGGGGAGTTTGACGGAGAGGTCCGTCGGCGTCCCCCCCGGATGAACGGAGTACGCCAATACACCCTAGACCATTAGTACCTGGACCTTCACCAGCCCCTGCTCACCTCGAACAAATTTTGACAGTTTAACGGTAGAAGGGGAGAACGGGGAGAAAGGACTCACCTGCCTCCCATACTCATCCTGCGCAAACTCCGTAAACCTCGCACCCGCAAACTTGGATACATGATACGCCCCGCCTCCGTTCGCCGCAAAGTGAGCCGCCACGCTCGAGATGTTCACGACCGTCTTGTCTCCTCCTTTCAACATAACCGGAAGAAACGCCTTTGTGGTCCTAAATTTTCCCCAGTAGTTTACATCCTACGTGCGTATGTACTCGTCCTCGTCTGTTTCGAGGAGCGGCGCGAAGGAGGCCATGTGGCCGGCGTTGTTGATCAGGACGTCTAGCCTTCCCCATTCCCGCTCAAGCTTTTTTGCTCCCGCTTCGACGCTTGCCTTGTCGCAGGCGTCCATCTGCAGCGAGAGGATCCTCGGCGGTGGACGTCCCGCTGCGTGCGCCGCTTCCAAAATGACGGCCTTCGTGTCGGCGGTAGAGGAGCGGGCTGCCGCAGCGATGAGCGGGGCCCCGGCCTGGGCGTAGCCAACAGCGATGTTCCGGCCTACACCCTTACTTGCGCCCGTGATTAGGACTGCCTTGCCGGTGCAGTCCGACTTGTTGATTGGGTCGATCTCGGGGTATGTGTCGTGGTAGATGACGCCAGTGAAGGTGTCCACTTTCGACAATCGTCAGATGCGGTGAGTTGAACAGCAACGGGGAATGACTTACCATTTAGCGGCGGCAGTTTCTTCTCTTCAATCGCAACCATATTTCTTTTGTGTATGAAGCGTCTCAAGGGATGGTTTACCTCGAGGAGTTGCCGTCGTTCCCTGCTGATCGGGTAGAAGACTCTTTCTTTCCGCGAACCCGGGCTTACCCCAACCCCTAATCGAACGGAGGACAGGGCTTCTCAGCCATGAAGCCACGCGGTTCCGAAGTAGACAGAAGCGGAATACGCCGCGTGTTACACTCACAGCCACAGGTGTTGGAATTGGGTTGACCGTATCCTGGAAAGAACGGAGGCTGAAGGCCACAATGCTGGAGCTCACGATGACATTAGCTCTGCGAATACCGAGACCATTGATTAACGCGGGGTTCAGGAAGATGGAAAGTAATACTCCGAACTCGAAAACCCCCATTGACAAACGCTTAGGGTTGAAAACAATCAGAGATCCCAACAACGGTGATACTGATTGCAATAAGTCTAACGGTATAGTTTAACGTACAAGCACCATCTAATGGAACGAAATCCTTCCCACACCCGGGGTATGATCCTCCTGCGGATGCCATAACCATCAAGCCCCAGCTACTTTTACGTCCTCGCTCTTACTCTCACCAACCGCCCTATCAAACTCCTCGTCCTCAAACGGATTCACGCCCAGCATCGCCCACGTCCTCGCCGTCATCAGCGCAGGATCTGTCTCCTTCTGATGAAACAGCAACTCAGTCTTCCCATCCCCAAAGTGATTAACAGACCGGTTCTACACGATTCGTTAGCTTCCCATCATACTCATCGTCACTTTACCAATTCACAAGGGGAGACTCAAAGACTCACCATCCCAAGCGTCAACTTGATAAACTCATCCCCCCAATGAGGCTCATACTTATGCCTCGGCGCCTCCCCCCGCGCCGCGAGCACAACATTATCCGCTGCCACCGCCGCCTTGCGCGTCGCGGACCGCGAGTTGGGGTTCCGCTCGCCGTAGCCCGCCACGTCACCGCAGACGTAGACGTTGGGGAGCGAGTCGTCGGCGATCTGGAGGGTCGGCTTCGTCTTGATGTGGCCCTCAGTGGTTATGGTGTTTGGGGAGAGGTTGGAGATGACGTGGGAGTTTGGCTTCTGGCCGATGCAGCGGACCTGTCCATCACCCTTTTGTCAGTTTCTGGGGTTTCAGGAGCATTGGAGGGTTACATACGATGTAGTCGTATTCGACCGTCTTCCCGGACTTTAGCGTCGCGATTCCCGTCTCGTCATCCTCGGCCGCCAACCTATCCTTCAGAATCACCTCGACCCCAAGATCCGCCAGGCTCTTCGACGCCTCGGCCTGCAACTCCGGGCCGAACCGATGCATCACGGCGTCCCGAGAGTGCACAAGCGTAACCTTCTTCTCAGGATACAGCGACTTCGCATCCGTCGCAACCTCGACCCCCGCTGCCCCTCCTCCCACGATAAGCACCCTCTCCGCGCTCTTAATCCTCGCCTGCATCTCCCTCAACAACTCTGTCCCCTCAACCTTGTCCGTAGCTCCCACCCTCGTCGGAAGCCCATCCCCAGCCCCACATCCCGTCGCAACAACCAAGAACTCATACGGCACCTCCTTCCCTGACCCCAGCACCACGGCCTCCCTCCCTACCTCGGTGACGTGGTCCCGAATCCACTCCGCCGGCGCGCCACCGAGATGCGGCCCGTAGGGTATAAACGCCTTGTGCTCGTGCCCCTCGGCAACACAGAACCGCGGGAGGACCCATGTGAAGTTGAAGTGCGAGTTCGGCTCGATGACGACGACCTGGTAGGGGCTGTCGGGCGGGAGGTCCATCGCTATGATGCGCGCGGCGTGGTAGCCTGCAAAGTTGGCGCCCACGACGACGATGTTGCGCGGCTTCCCGGTGTCTTCGGGGCCGGAGAGGCGGCGGGGTTTGTTGTTGCGCAGGAAGAAGGAGGAGTAGAGGCTGAGGATTTTGGCGAAGAGGCGGCAGGCCATTACGGCCTTCTTGAGGACTAACATGGTGGTTATGGTGGACCTGCGCGTGGCCTGAAGTCTTTAGTGTGGATTCACGGGAATGTAATGGAGGTGCGGCAGCGAAAGAACACTCACGCGGATAAGTCGGAGTAAACAAACTCGCTTGCAGGATGTATCGCATAAAAGTATGAGAGGAGGACACTCGGCACAGTGTCACGGTGCCAAGGATGCAGTGCTGCGAAGTCGCTGGCAAGCACCGAGAGGGAGACGGGAATGTTGAGAGTATGCACCGAGTAACTTCACATTTTCTACGACATCGGAGTCGAGGCCTTACTTGTACCCTCCTGGCAGCATGCAAAACGAGACGCAATAGACCGACGGGGCGGAGCTAGGAGCGGTCTCGGAGACGGCACGGGGATAACGGGTGACACGGAGACGATCTGATAAGATAATCTGGCAGGGGGTGGGCCTAGCGTCGTACCACTAGCGGAGGGCGAGGACAGGGGTCTCTTGTCGTATTCGGCAGGAGGGAAATGCGAGTTAAGCTTGTTCGATCACACGTGGAGATTCAAGTATTCATCCGCAGACATCTCGGCTGACGCGAGCCGGATCCTGCCCCGAAAACGCGATATCGGCCTCGGCGCTAGCTACGTAGCAGCGAGTAGCCAAGGTCAATTTACATGTCCACAGTCACTCCTCCTTGCCTCCCGCCATCTCCATTGCCAGCGTCCAAACCCTCACGCCACTCCCGCCGTCGCCTCCCTCCACTCCTCAAACCCAACCCCCAAACTCTTTGGCATCATAACCATAAGCGGAACCACGATATCCTCCTCCGTCCCAAGCACCTCCCGACTGTGCACGATCGTCTCTCCTAGTGATTGGAATCCCATCTTCTCGTAGAGCCCCACCGTCGAGGGCGACGCCTCAAAGTACAGCGGCAGCCGGCACGCCTCGCACATGGCGGCGCCCCAGTTGCAGATCAGGGCGCCGGCCTTGCGGCCTTGGTATTTGGGGTGTACGGCGATGACATGGACGTCTGCTTCGGTTAGCCACAGGGCCCTTAAATTGAGAAAAGGGAGCGATCTGTAAAAGTGGTGTAAGTGAAGCCCTAGGGCTGGGATGAGACCTACAAATATATGGCCTCCCGCCAAAGATCCTCTCCCTCGCCTCCCAAAGCGGATCCAGCACCGCCTCCGCCCTCCTCCTATGTTCCCCCTCCAACCACGGCACCCCGAAGTTCCTCCTCTCCTCCACACTCCTCGGCTTCATATACACATCCCCGAGTATCATCCCCGCAACATCCCCCGTTTCAGTGTCCACAACCTTCCACGTGTACTGCTGGTCTGCGCCCTTCCAGTACTCGCGCGTGGCTACGGCGTGCGCCACGCGGAAGTCAGCGCCCTCGAAGCCGCCTGGGAATAGTACATCGAGCATGACGCGGCCCATTTGGTCCGCTGAGAAGGCGGAGAAATAGACGTCATAAATGCTCTCGACGTTAGGGAGGAGGGCGGGGAGGATGGCGAAGGTCATTTTTGCGGGTCTGGGCGTCGTGGCTCTACGGGTATGCTGGTTGGTGGAGCAGAGAGCCTGTCAGATATCAGATGGTCAAGCCTTTCGACAATCTGAGCGGTAAAATGTGGAACTGGGGAACTGCGGGAGAGCCGTCATACGGGGACTCGGCATATAAGTAGGTGGAGCTCACAGATGGCTCTTATATATTTGGAACAAACCGGTGAATGGGCGAGTACGATCACATTTCCCTGAACTATCATGCTTCCGGCTCGGTTGCCATTGTATCCCGTGCCAATGCCTTCCTCTCACAGCTATCGACTACGCATTTCCAATTGGCTCCACCTTCGCATCTGTTACTTTCCCCCGCGGGCCAAGCCTCCCTTCTATCCTAAGGACTATTGCTTACCCCACTCTGGCGCATGAGACCTAAACGAGCCGAACCAGACCGCAGGGCCGGGAATCCCTGAGCTCCCCGGCGTTTCGTTATCTGATCCGCCCTCGTGCCAACGCCAAGCCGCGCTTTCGGCCCACGAGGGGTAAGTACAGCTACTTAACCCCAAATACACGGACCTCCCGCTAGTCACATCTCGTATTGCTCCCAGCCTAGAACCCAGTGTCGTATTGCCTCGGTAACTTCAAGCTCGTACGGTACCCTCCCGTTCGAGTAGGCCCACTCGGCCAAGAATAGTAGCAGCGACTAGCGCAGTTACTAAGTACATCACTCATCTCTTTATGGAGCCATAGTCTCGCTTTCTTGGCTTTCATTACCCCAGTGCTCGAACGAACGCAGCTTTCCTTCGGCCGGTGACTGCAACACACATCACCACACCCACACCCTCACCCTCCCGCCCGCCCTCTGGCTCCCTGGCTCCCACACCCGGGCCGGAGACCGACGGGATTAGATAACAACATGCCTCGGGATCTCATCACTCACGAGCACGGGCTTGTGACAAGGGCCGGACTCGGTGTACATACCACAGATTTTCTGAGAGCTGAGCGGAAGCGTTCCGCTGAGTAGTTCTTACAAGCGGTAGGCCGCAAAATGCATGTAGCAGCTCTTTCCCGTCCCTTTCATGGAAAATTGAGAGATTACGCAGATGCTACGATGCGCCCTTGTCAAAGGTACATGTTCTCCATTAAAACGTAAGCCTGTGTTTGTGGCAATAACTTCGGATGCCTTTCGTTCAGTAATTTGGCGGATCCTCCATGGAGCCCCCACGCATTAGGTAGCTTACAACCGTCTAAGACGTAATCCATCGAACCCCCTATTATTCTAAACTTTCCACTCTCGTAGGATAGAGAAGATACTGGCAATACCCGTAGTGAAAGCATGGGACGCCTAAGCGACAGTCCCCTTGACCTGCGGGATATCCCCCAGCCTGATATCCCTCCAGAGCCACGCCGCGATCCACGCACACGCGAGACACGCCACGCTCGCAATACACATCAGCCTCTGAGTATCCCCGTACGCGAGGTTGATCCCCTCCCTAACCGGGTCTCCCATCTTGTAAGCCAGCTGCGTGTACAAGCTCTGGTACACCTTTTCCACAGTCGCCTCGTCGTCAATGTAATTCCCCAGCCTCTCCTTAAAGTCGCTCGTCCAGATGGCCGCCGCGACGGTGGACCCGACGGCCGTTCCCATGCTGCCGAAGAGGTCGAGAATCGCGATGATGACGGCCACGTACTCCCTCCCCACGGGCGCCATCATCGCCAACTCCGCCGCAATGACAATCGGCCCCCCAGCAAACGCAATAAATATCTGCGTCATAACCACAAGCCCAATACTCTGCTCCGGCAGCCGGAAGTGAATCAACAATCCAACCCCTAGAATCATAAGCGGCAGCGCGAACCACGTCGCCACCCACTTGAACCTCCCCGACCACCGGATGAACACGCCGATGACCAGCGCGCTGAAGCACGAGCCCACGCGGTAGATGTTGCTGATGTACGTGGCCTTCGTGACGCCCTGGTCCCAGACTACCATGAGCATCGAGGTGAAGTAGTTACCCCAGATCGCCGAGTTGAAGAAGACGAAGAAGACCATTATGCCGGCGAGGAGGACGGTGCGGTCGCCGAGGAGGTGGACGGGAATAAACTTGACGGGGGCCACGTACTTTTCGTAGAAGGGGAAGGCGACAAGCATGGCGAAGCCGACGACGAGCATTGAGATGATCATGGGGGAACCCCACCCTTTCTCCTGGTAGGAGTAAAGGCTCATCGGGAGGAGGAAGAGAGCCATTCCGCCGGCCAGAATGAGGATCCCGGGGAGGTCCACCTCGATCAAGTAGTCCGCGATTGCCTTGAGCGAGAAACCCTTCTTCGGCCGATCGAGCAGCCCGGCCCTCTTCGCCCTCCTCTCGTTCATCAAAAACAAGAGAATAAGCGGCACAACCACGACCGGCGTAACAATGGCCCAGATCCCGAACCCCCACCTCCAACCCGGCCCCGCCAGCACACTATCAGAGATTGGCCCCCCAATCCACGTCGTGACGATATAAGGCGACGTCGCAAACGCAAGCATCAACCCCCGACTCCTCAGCGTCGAAGTATCCGCCACGAAAATCGTGACGCAGTAACTAACCGCCTGCGCCCCCATGACGGAAAAGACCTGCGCAGCAGCATACGTCTCGACGTTCTTGCACGCAGCCATCATGGCGAACCCCACGACCCAGGAGATGAGCGAGAGCGCGAGGCCCTGGGGGCGGCCCCAGGTGTCGAGGATCTTGGCGAGGGGCAGCTTGGAGAGGCCGCCGATTATGCTGGACATGATGGTGGTGGTGGAGGTGAGTGAGTGGCGACCGAAGGAGCTGGTTACGAAGGGGGTTAGGGCGCGGACGGTGACCTCTTCGGTGGATGCGACGAAGTAGATGAGCCAGATGCTGGGGCGTGTTAGTGAGTTTGCCTCGGGCGGCTTGTGAGAGGAGCCCGTTGCGACCGGGTGGAACTCACAAGACGTAGACCATTATCAAGTCACGCTTTGCCCAGATGATGGTCGTTGCCTCGACTTTGGCAACACCATCTTGGAGGCCACTCCCAACCGCCTTCTCATCCTGCGGCGCGCTTGTCGATGGAGCGCGATCTTGTGTGATGACGTCGGGTGACTGCTCTGGACGGCTCTCCGCCGAGCCGTCATTGTTGGCCACCTCGCCGACATCTGTCGACGGAGTGCTGAACAAGCGCATGGTAGGGACGTCGGTGTGGAATAGTGCGAGTAACCTTTTCCGGAAGCGAATGAAGAGCGGCGTCACAAAAAGGAAATGGGCGTCCTAATGACAGATTAAGGACTAATTGGGCGTTTTCGGACTGTAACCACCCGGAAGCTCCCGTCGCCGATGGCGGACTCAGTATGGCGAGCCAGGCCGGTCAGGGATTGGTAAGTCGGGAACTGTCCAGCTTACACGGGGCAGTCTGGAGAAATGCCCATCGGCGATGGCCCGCTATCTGACGAGGTGCATTTGACGGAGCCAGTGGGTAGAAGGCAGGGTGCTACTAGTATGTCTAGACCCCTATTCCTTCAAACATCACTGTCGTGAGTTCAGAAGCTTGCGACTTCGTTTCCTCGGGCCAAGTTGTCACGGTACCTTGGTGGTGGGGTCTTGTCACAGTACCCTTGACAGATGACAGGAGTGCATGGGACGGCCACACCCTCCGTCCGATACTTGCACACCTCGAGTTCTATTTGATTATCTTCCCGCCAACGCGGACCTATTTCCGCTTTCCAGTGCCACCACTGCTCTGTCAAAATTTCCCACTCCACCTTGGAAACAACCCACCGAACCCTATCGGACCAATCCTCTTTGGGAACCCTGCATCCGAAGCAGGACACAGTCTATGAGAAGAACCCTGGACAGAAATCATTACATGGGGTTCCTCCCCTCCCTGGAGCCGTCGCATCCGATGTAGGCCCCCCTTGAGACCATGTACCTGGACATGCGCTGTGCCGTCTTATCAGATCATCAGATAAAATAGGCTCAATCGTGCCACCCAATCACAACCCGGCGTAACCCGCACCCCACCTCAAGCGCTCCCGACCCCCACTTCGGTGACGACCCTGCCGGCGGCTGACCCACCAAGAAGACACCAACAGGGCAAGGCTCTCGCTCTCTTGCCCTATTTCCTGCCGTTCCTGGGAGACCCACGAGCTAAATCAATATTCTCCACCCCCGGAAATCGATAGTTTCCCTCAATGGGTTACGTCTTGGCGCAATGGCGCGGACACTGTGGTGCTGGTCCCAACTCGGATTCCTTCACACCTCATTGTCCGCGGACCGAGTCACCAGGAGGCTTGGCCACGGCGTTGCCACCATGCAATACTCGAAGTACAGTACTCCATCCAGGAACTGCGAAGTCGGACCCAACCTGGCGCCCCCGTCCGGCCCAGGACGGCGGGCCGGTTGAAATCCTCTCATGCACTATCCTCAATAGTCTACTTACATTCAGCTGCGAGCGAATGCCCCATTTACCCTCAGCCGAGGCCCGCAGACCCTAGTCCCATTGTCTTTTGTCTCCGTACCGGAACTTACCGGAACGCGGTGACTTCGCTGCGACACTCCATTCTGTATCCCATGGCGCCAGTGGTTCCGTGCATGGAGTGGCCAAGCTAATCCCCTCGGGGAAGTACTGTAAGGGAGCCTTGGCTCCTGAGTAGTGTGGGCCGGAATCGTCCTACATTTGGTCAATAAGCCGAGAGGTGGAGGGCTAGAAGCGAGAACGCCGAGAGAACCAGCCTGGCTGATTATCTGATTATCTACCCGTCCAGGGTCCCAGGTCCCAGGTCCCAAGATAACACCCTAACCTAGGCGAGGGAGCTCCGGATCGACCTGGACCCTCCCTTGGCGGATCCCCTGGAATCGGACCAACTTTTGCCCTCACAACTCCACCTAGTCATTCCCAGGTCGCTCCGCTCCCACTTTTCATCGCATCAGACTTCTGGCGCTCCTCCTGCTAGATAGATACCAACACTCCTCCTCCGAAATACCTGGCAGGCCTCTCCCTTCTCAACACTCACCACACACAACCCCCTCCTACTCACCCCAAAATGAAGCCCTGCTCTCTCCTCCTCGCGGCCGCCGCCCTCGCCGCGGCCCAGGACGCGGCGGACTACTTCCCCGAGTGCTCCATCGACTGCCTTGAGGACTCCGTCTCCGCCGTCTCGGACTGCACATTCGACGACGCGTGGTGCATCTGCGTGCAGGCGACGTACGAGGAAGTCACTGCGCATGGTACTTCGTGCGTGATGAAGGAGTGTGGCGCTGACGTCGCGGTCGGTGAGTCGTCCATTCCGCTTCACCCTCTAATGCATTCGACACTCCGCACTGCGACCGACCTACTGTGGCAAACTCTTTTCCCTGGAGAGCTCATTAGCCGTCGCTTTCCTCACCCCCAATACATCTGCAGGATCGAGTAGCTCACTCCCACAGGTGAGGTCCTCCCCGCCGCAATCCCATACTGCGAAGCCGCCACCTCGTCCCACGAGGGCGGCGCAACGAAGACCGACGGCCCGTCCGCGACCACTGAGTCCGGCTCCGCCCCCGAGTCCAGCTCCAGCGCCGCCGACGACGCCGAAGAGACCGAGGATGCCGAGGAGGGCGACGAAGACGACGACGAGAGCGGCGCGGGGCGGGTGGCGGCTGGTCTGCTGGGCGTGCTCGCGCTTGGAGCCGTTGCGGCGTTCTAAGTCGGCACCTACGGTGTTAGATACGAGGGTAGTTGCGGGAAGGAGATTGAGAGACGGACGGGGGGAGATGGCAGATATAGAGGAGCGCTAATAGTGTAATTCACATACCCAATTTCAGCCGAGCCTAGCAGATCGCGGGTGCTTTTGCTGCTCCCCGAGCGTCGGTTCGTAGATCCGGTAGGATATCACATACCGTGGAATACCGCGCTGAACAAGGGGAACCACAGGTGAGACCCTGTCACCACTTCATCAAGATTCGCGAGAACAGTTGGAACCCTTCATTCGACCGGCCAAGCACCTCCCTCGACATCCAGCTCAACCCTCCAAACCACACCCATGCCTTCCTTTCGCGTACCTCGATGAAGAAGTTGTACGCCGCCGGGAGAATCAAAGATAAATGATGGCAAGTCGTATAAATCGCAGAAAGACTGCTTGAATCGTATCCTACTATTCCCCCGTGGTATTTCAAGATGCCCAAATGCAAGTCCCAAAACAAAATCATCATCTCATCAGCCCTTCAATCTTTCCATAAAACTCCAATCCCAATACAAACACCAAAACACCCGCCTGCCGCGCAAACAAACCTCAAAAAGCCACCATCATCACCACACTTCCCCTTCACTCCTGGACATTCTAAAAGTCCCCTGCGTTATAGTGATACCTCCCCGCCACCCCAGCTCCCGGCGGCCCCAACCCCACCGCAAGCCCCTTCTGCTCCGGCACAGGCGACCCCGCCCCTCCCACCGGCGGCGGCGTGATGGGGTTATGATCGCTCTGCGGTGTCGGCGGGCCGGACCTATACCACGCGCGGGGGTCCGCGCCTCCAGAGTGCCTCGATGGCACGGACCCGGCCGAGTCGCGCTGCGCGCGGTGCTGGAAGGAGGGCGACGGCTGCGGGTGGTAGAAGTCGCCGGGCATCTCGACGGGGCCGGGCTCCTGCTGGCTGGACGGGCGAGACTGGGGCGGGTGGACGGCGTGGTAGGGCCCCGCGGGGCCCTGGTACATCATCCTGGGCGACAGCGGCGGCGGGTACGGCGTCCCCGGCGCGCTCCCCGCCGAGGAGGGGATCCTGACCGGCGCGGCGGACAGGTCGTTGGGGTTAATCGTCTTTAGCCTCCCCTCGTAGATCATGGCCTTCAACACGCCGGCGTCCAGCAGCTCCGCCTTCTTGATGATGCGCCGTACCATCTCCTTGCTCGCGGCCTTGAGCTGGCTCTTCACGAACCCCACAACGGCGATATTGCACCTTATCTCGATGTCCTCCCTCAGATAAAGCCCATCAGACGGGATCCCCAGCTCCGCCGTCCCAATCTCCATGGGCTCAGGCGGCTCGACCCCCGGCTGATTCCCCGCAATCCGATACGCGTTCCTCAGATCCACATTCATCGGCGCATAGATGTGCGTCTGCAAGCCCCAGGTCGTGTCGTGAAAGCATCCATTGAAGCTAATCTTCCCCGAGCCCATGCGCCCCATGCCGGGGATGTACTGTATCCGCTCGACGATCTCGTACCACGTCGAGTAGAACTCGTCGGCGGCGGCGTTGCGGGGCGCCGGGATGGGCGTGTGGTCGAGGACGAGGGGGTTGAGAGTGATGACCTCGCTGTGGGAGTGGAGGATGTCGATGGCGAGCTGGCGGGGGATGAAACCCGGGATGGGGGTGATGGTCGTGTAGACCTCCTTTTTGCGGAGCATCGTGGGATGTGTGAGGTGGCTTTGTGTTGGTGTTCTGTCGTCGGGTTTCGGGTCGTAATGGTTGGGTATCGTCGCTGTGATGGTTTCCGCGTCGCGCGGTCGTCGAGGGGTGTAGTCGGTTGCGCTTGGTTTGATGGAGGGTTCAAGAGGAAGCCAAGGTCATGCGAAACAGATGATCGTCTCGAACGGATCACCTGAAGTGCGGCGTGAATAAAGATACAAAGCTGACTGCGCTGTCGATGTCCAAACAATGAAAGCACCTCGAGTATTCCGGATTCGGGTATTTCCTTGTCAAGACAATTCAGAGATGGAAAGATCAAAGAAGAGAAAGGAAGTTTCGCTGCAAGGAACACGACCATGCATAAAAAAAGTCCAGGCGGACCCTTTGGGGGGGAGCAAAAAACGATGCCACATGATATCAGCAGGGGCCCCCTTCACCCGGAACGTACGCTGCCCGAATCGCCATGTTTCCTCGCTGCGCTCCCTTCGGTTCCAGCGCCGCGCCGGCTCCGCCACTACCGATGACGTGAGACGGGCAGGGTTGTCCTACGCAAGGTATATTGACAGTGCCCTTACTGTACAACGCTGCCAATATGCGTATTCGACAGGGAACACGTACAGTGTCAGTAATGTTACACTGGACAGTATTCAAGCGACCCCCCTCCCTCCCTGTCCTCCCACGCTCCAAAACGACCCCCGGAGCCGCCAAGCTTTCGTCCCCAGCCACAAAGCTTCCCGCAACCCCCTTGTCGCAACCCACCCTTCCTTTCGCCGTCGGGTAACCTGAGCTTAAAGTCGCCGCCGATCTCCAGCGGCCCTAACCGGCGGTGAGTCTGCGCCTTGTTAGGGCGTCCAGGTCCCCACCCACGCAGCGTAAAGGGATTTCTGCACCGCCGGTATTTGTACTGAGGTCGACGTTGGGCTGGAGCGGTGGTACAAGTAACATGCGGAGGACCGGGGGAAAGAGGGGTAATACGGCAATCGCCATCATCGCTCCCGTCATTGGGCCCCGCCGATAGGGCTAGTACCACTGTTGCGCATTGCAAATACCGGCAGCTACCCGCAGCGGAGGCAGTGGACGGTATACAAACCACCGGCAACAAAGCCCTCTCACAGTCAAGGTCACCTCCCCCGGAGAGCGGTCCCCGCCCCCGCTCCCGAGCAAGTTGAAATCTATCCGGTACCATAGGGAGCGGGAGGAGAAAACCCGTGGAACCGGTATTAAACATTCCCCGCAGGATTAAACTTTCGGGCTGTGCCTCGGGTGGGTTGGGGACCGCAAACCTCCGCGCCATCCCGCGAGGGACGGGGCTGCTTCGGCTTTTTCTCCCAAGACTCGTCCCGTTTCTGATACGCGATCCCCCCTCAGCCAAGTGGGGATAAATGTGGGACAAAAGATCAAGACCCTCTAGATACGTATAAACCTATCGTATAAACGCCGCCTGTGTGTGGAGAGTGTGAACCTCCTCTTCGCATGCCATCTATACATTAGGAGCCAAGAGATCGTACTTGACCAGCCGCTCGACCTGTAATCGTCAGCACATAATCCGGGACAAGGATAGCAAAAATAAATAAAAAGGAGCAGAAGAACAAGAATAACACGCAGGTACTCACATCCTCGACGCTCGCTTGCAAGAACCGCCGCGTCTCGAGCCCCATCCACACCAAAATCATCGAAAAGTCTCCAGACTTGGCCATCTCCGCCCCGCCCTTCGCGCTCAGCTGCCTCAGAATCGGCAGCGAGCTCCTCAACAGATCCGCATCCGGATTCAAGTTCCTCCCAATCCCCTCCAGCAGCAGGATACTAATCACAACATTCACAAAGTCGCCCTCGAGCCGCACGTGGTGATTCCGCACCATGGAGAGCACTCGCTGCAGGATATCCCCCAGCTTGATATTTCCCAGCGCGAGCGTCCGTCCCTTGACCGCCAGGACGAGGTGCTGCATCTTCAGCGCGAAGACCTCCTTGTCGATGACGGCTTCGGGTTGGCGGCAGCGCTCGCACATTAGGTGGCCCGCCTTGTAGCCGTCGAACTCGGCCACCGCGCGGAACAGGTCGAGGAAGTTCTGCCTGTTGGTAGCATTCAGCTCCGTCACGAGGCCCGTGTCGATAAAGATGAGCTGCGGCCTATACCCCTCCGCCTCGACCTTCTCCAGCTCGGCGACCCACCCGTCCTCGTCGCCGTTCCGCCGGTGCGGCTCGAGCCGCGAGATGACCAGGTCCGTGACGTCGTCCCCGCTCCGCAGCTCGTCCGTCGGCTTCATGAGCCGTGGCATCTCGGGATGCGAGCGCTGGTAGAACCGGACCATGATGTTCCCCGGGTGCAAATCTGCGTGGATAAAGTTATCCAGGAGCACCATGCGCAAAAATGCGTCGAGACCCTCGTCCGCGATGGACGCCTGGAAGACCCCGCCGCCGAACTCGAGGAACGCTGACAGCGGCATGCCGTTTGCAAACTCCTCGACGAGGACGCTCCGCGTCGTGAGCTCCGGGTACGGGTACGGGAACCACGCCGTCGTCCGGTCCTTGAAATTCTTCCTGAAGCGCGCCAGGTTCGCCGCCTCGATGCGCAGGTCAAGCTGCAGCTTCATCATGTCCCCAAACTGCGCCACCTCGTCCGGCAGCGACAGCCACTCCATGCTCGGGATAACGTTGAGCACCTCGGCAAAGAAGCCCATGATCCGCAGGTCGCGTCGCACCGTCCTCTCCACCCCCGGGTGCAGCACCTTGACGGCGACCGATTGCGACGGCACCCGTTGCGGCGTGCTCTTTAGCGCGCTCTGCACCTTTTGCGCGACGTTCTTCCGCAGGTTGGGCGGCTCCTCGGCCTCGATGTCCGTGTCGCTCGGGAGCCGGAGGTCCGGCCGCAACTTGCCCTTGTAGACCTGGGCAATAGCACCGACGCCGAGCGGCGTCTCGTCGAACTCGGAGAAGATGTCGTCGAACTTGAGGCCGCCGAAGGCCGCCTCGATGATGCGGCGGGTGTCGTGCATTGAGTGCGCGGGGGCGTTGGAGTGGAGTTTTGACATTACGTCGCACATTTGGGTCGGGAAGATGTCGGTGCGCGACGCGGCCCATTGTCCAAGCTGTCGGCGCATTCAGTCAGCCTTTGAACAAGACGATTGGGGTTACTTCGGAGATGCATGCCTTTATGAACGCCGGCCCGGACCACTCCATGGACTGGACGAGGAATCCGTACCACCATAGTGTGCCGCTCCTCTCATTGTCGCGGTCGGGCTGGCGGCGACCGATCCATATCGCCGGCACGCCGAGTATGACGGGGACGAAGATGACCAGCAGGTGGAGAAATCGCGTAGTAGTACATATCGGCTCCCACAGGTAGGTGTCGAAAACGGCTATGACACCGTACACCAGCTTCATAAGCTTGTTCGGCTCGTTCCTGGCCCTGTCATCCTGTGCGGCCTTGAGCTCGTTCCGCGACGCCTCGAGCAGCCGCGACTCCCAGGTGACCTCGCCATCCGTCGCGTCATTGGTCGGGAGATCAACGAAAGCGAGGGTCCCAAGGACCGCAGAATTCCCCGCAGCAAAGAGCGTAACTCCCGCGTATCTCTGTCGTTTTGGCTTCTCGGACCACCGCCACTGCGACGATCGGTAGCCCCTCGATCGGATCGACCGGAAGTTCGCGCCGAGCGTCGTCGTGCGGGAGCGCGCCGTGGACCGAGCGCAGAGGCGACAGAGGAAAGCAGCCGGTCCCATCACGTCAGGAGGAAAGGTGTGATATGGGGTCGTCCATTGAGTTTGGGAGGAGAGTCGTTTGCTCCTCCTGGTAGAAGTCGGGGTGGAGGGGAGCTTGGGGGATCCCCACGATGTACGTCACTCACGCTCACTGACGTATCAAACGACGAGAGTCCAAGGAAATTGGCAGGTCGGGTAAATGGCGGGTAATCGTGCGCCCAGGCAGGCCGGGGTTTAAAGCATGGCCAGACTCCATCCACACCAGAGTGCCGATTCACATGTTGCCGCGGCGCTATGAGACGATAATAAGACGGCCAAGCGAGATACTATCATCTCGTTTCGGATTTCTTTACCTCATCCCATTCGATTTTACATCCGGGTGGGTCTGTTCTCCTTCATTCTCATGGATGGTCTGTTCTCGGTCAGCCCCACCTGCCCAAGTAACCAAACGGCAAGCCAACGAGCGGCCGACGGGGAGCTCCTGAGGGTTAGACGAGATGGGCAACGGCTCTGGCGCTTTCGCACATCCTTACCCGTGGAAGGTGTGTGGATTGTGAATTTCCCGGGGCAATTGGGGATGCGAGAATCCCAATGGCCACGAACTCTGTGCCCACATGATTGCAGACGGGAGAACAAAGGCTCATGCTCGACAGGGATCGGACCTGGTCAACCAGAATTGTCATCGAAAACCAAACTGAGCCAGCTGATGGCGCGGACTCGGACACCACAGTCACCTCGCACGCCGAATAACTAAAAGGATGGGAAGCGGAAACAGGGGGACTGGGCTTACCTCCAGCTTCCCACCACCAGGCGACGGGAACCACGGCGCTATTGCCGGGGTTGTCCTTTGCCCATTCAGCCGTTACACCTCGGCTCTCTTGGTGCCGGCTGAGCCTCACGGGGCCGGACTACGAGAAAGATTAGGAATCTCGGAACGACCGTGGCGTTCCCTGACGAATGATCAAATGCTCTCCGTAGCCAGCGGGCAAAAGGTTTCGCGTATAGATCCTTCCGAAGTCCTGGGACCTGTCGATCAGGGGCGGTATGGTATCAAGCGGATGGTCAGGAAAGCCCTTGTGGTGGACATCCATCGCGGCGCCCGTGACGACATCCGGTGGCTAAAGCCAATGTTGAGCACGCAATAGCCATGGGCTGGTGCCACCCCAGGGCTCGCCGAAAATGGGGAGGTGTTCCGGGTTGGAGAGGATACCGCCGTCCCTCTAATGACGTATGACTCCTCGGTGTTCGTTTATTCTTCTCGGCGTCCTTGATTAATCCCTGGCGTTCCCCTTATCAGCTCTTAGCCAGCCCCCACCCGGGCCACTACCTTCTTCATATGCGCCCTGTACCAAGAGCATGCTTTAGTTGATGGATCTGGTACACAAAGGACGAGCGGGAACACATAGCATCACGTATACATCTTCTGGGGTTTGGGATTGAGTCCTACGTTGTTGGTACACTGGAGCGCGAGATGGGGCTCCCCTGGACTACGGGCCGAGAGCGTGGACCCGTCTCCACAAGTCCATGCCGTCACCACTTAGAAGCACACCACCCCACCGTCCCGCTACCCATCCAAGGTCGGTTGGAACCACATCCGAGGAGGCGCCCACTGCGCCATAAAGGTAATAAACCCATCCATGAACATCCCACGCCCACGTCGGCCCGCCTCGACCAGTCTCGACCCAAGCCACAGGTTGCCAACCGAACCTCACCACGACGTTACCTCCACTCTGTAGCGGTAGCAGCCTCCCCTCCTCCATGATACAACGTGGCGTGTCGCGGCTGGGATCGGAGAATGGCCCCCAATCGTGATCCTGGGAGTCCGCTAGGCTGGGGACGCCCGGTAATATCCGGGGAAAGGCGGCTGGCTGGTCCCTCGCCCACGAACTCTGATCGGCTCCAGCGAATCGGGCTGCCGGACGGCTACCAGACCGGGGCCCTTCCATGTAAGTCATCACTAAGCGAGTAACAATGACCCGTCATTTGTAATCCCTCTCAATGAGGGACGTCAGTACTATGAACCGGATCTAGCAAGACCTTTACACAGTTGAGGGGGCTCTCAACATAACAGCCTTTTGCCGAAATCTATGGAACGTCTGCAACATGCGAGTTGCCGCGACCTCCGATGGCCCTCTCCGATGCCCACGCCAATGCCAGTGCCTTGTACCGGGTATTCCTCCCATGCCATTAACCCATTCTAAGACGCCCAGACCCCAGCCCAACTCCAGTGCACCGTGACACCCACGTCAATGGCCCTCCCCCCCTTCATACATACTCATAACACAAATACTCCGTCCTTGTATCCATCACCTCTCCCACCTCAACATCAGGAATAACCCCAAGACTAGTCAGCACATGGGTGAGCGTCACCTCACCCCCATCATCCCCCCTCGTCCCGCTATCCTCCCACCGCCTCTGCTCCTCTCTCATCTCGCCAAAGACTGCCTCGTTCTCCTCATCCTTGTTTCCGGGGACCTCCGGGAACCCGACATCAAACCCCTGAGTATTCGGGCCCGCGATATCGTGTGTTCGGGACTTGGGGTCGGCCTCCTGCCAGTCCCACCATAGCTTGTCGACCCATGAGTGGTGGAGGTAGAAGAGGGGTTCGCCGGGGGAGCCGAGCGGGTCGCGCATCTTGTAAAGCAGTTAGCCAAAACCACCGGGCAGTGAGCGACCGGGATTCCAGGATTCTCTCTGCCAGGAACTCAAGATTCGAAAAAGAAAGGGAAAAGGGGGAAACACTCACCGTCCCCCCAACACCCCCATGCCCACCCCGATGCGGCATCATATAAAGACACGGCGCGAAATTGGCAAAATCCCCGTAACCCGTGCAATCATCCAGCTTCTCCCTGCTTGCCCACATACTAATCGTGTCATTCACATTCCGTGTCAAGCACGTCTCATTAAGCCTCCAGCCAGGCCCAATCGGGCACGTCAAATTCGCAAACGGCCCGTCGGTGACGCACCGCATGTCCTTCTCGCCGGACCCGAAGCCTGTTTCCTTGTCGAAGATTTCAGACATTGAGAACTGGCCTGCGTCGCGGTGCTCGTCCCAGTACCTGTTTCCCCAGAACGGTTAGCTTGATTGAACCCGAGTGGAAAACGTGGGGAGGGGGGTAGGGGATGTCACCCCTTAACGCCCGCCCGTAACAGGAGAAAACTCACGGAACCCCCTCCTCAAACCCACACTCCCTCAACAACACTTCATGCGCATGCAGCAAATACCGGTGATACGGCAGAAAAGTCCCCGTAGCGTGTATCGTCCTCCCCAGAATCTGGTGATTTGCCGCCATCTCATCGTACACCGTTATCGCGCCGGGAAGCCCCACCGTTCCCGGCTTCTCCATCACGCACCGCTGCGCGTCGATGTAGGACCGCTTCTGATCGTCGCTGAGGGTGTGCCTTTTCCTCCCGTCAGTTTGGTGCGCGTGTGTGGGGCGGCGAGGCCGCTTGCAGAAGGTTTATTGTTGAGTTTTGGCGGGGACAGGGGTCCTGCGGGCCGTGATGCCGAGATCCGAGGGTGTGGGGAGGTGAAGACTTGCCATGCGCGCCGCTTCGTGGGGTTCGTACAGCGTTTTGTTTCGTCTTTTGGTTTGTCTGTTGATTGGGAATGAGGCATGGCCACGAGTTCGATGACGAAGACGGTAAGGAAAAGTGTAACGATCGTTTGTGATAGCATCGTCACGGCGTCGGGGTGGTTCGGCTCGGATTCAAGATGTGCTTCAGGTACAATTCCGAGGAGTGCTCTAGGGGAGAACCAGGCCCCCCTTATATCTCTCCAATCACATTCTGAGTAAGGCGTCTGTCAGAAACGCTACTCAATCCCTCTCGTCCGGTCGTTCGGATCCCACGTCATATCAAACGTCCTCGATAGCCGCTGACGGCCGCCGGCCGCGGGAGCCTAGGCTCATCCTACGTTACCGCCGGCTAAGTATGAATGAGGTAGACAACAAGCTCAAGAAATGGTTCTAGAAAGGCATTTAGCCTTAGTATATGGAGAGGCCAGTCCGGAGGTCCACGTAGTCCTATCATGGTACCAAGGGGAGCTCCAACCCCGTCCCCGAGCCCCGAGGTGTCCTCCGCCACCCTGAAGTCAAGATACCGTTTTACTTCCGAGCGAGCCCTTCTAATTCTAGATTCCGACTTGTAGTAAGCAGTTAATAAGTCATCTTCACCCAGAGATAAGGTGTGGTGGCGCCAGCTTGAAGTCATCCTCACTCGACACGACTTACAAGCCTCCAGCGACGCGCGCCAAGTGCTCAAATTGGGTTACAGGTCACCCCGGAATCGCAGCCATGGTCTTCCGAGAAATTCCAGAAACTCTCTTGTCATTACAAATACAGAGCGGCGCATGATTCACGTAACACGATCGAAACGAGATTTGGAACGGATAAGGTTCAGCAATGTCTCCGCACCACACTGCGTTCGAAAGGCAATCGATCCGCACCACTCGGAACAGCAATCGCTTCCGAGTTCCGAGGTTCAACTACTTCTTGTACATTATTGAGTATGACCGAAGACTTACTCTTTTCAATTGACGTACATGAGACCGAGCCGGCGAGTGGTCTCGCCCGACCCTTTCCGTGTAAGTGGAGAGCTCCGATCCTCGGACAGCCCCGATCTCCGGACAGCCCCGCCCGAAAGACGGCCGAAGCGCCGACCGCACGCGGCCCTCTCTCGAACCCTGTATCAGACGACAATTTCCCCGTTTGGCGACATAAAGTTTCCGACCCAGGAAAACACGCGATGAGCCGCGAGAGGACACTGCTCAGCTGACAGCAACTGAGTTTGGGGCATTTTCACAAAGTATCGTGGCAAGCACGGCTTATCCTTCAGAATTCCCAGAGATACTTTCCAAATTATGAGGATGTAGTCACGCAGGGCCTACCGCAGGGGTATATCTGGTCCATCCAGTCCTTAATCCAGTAGTGTATCTCGTCCACGCAACGTCTGCCAATATTTTCTCTTTCTGGTCCAGCTACTGTTGCAACCACTCGCTTGGAACAAGTCGTCGACACCGTTTTTACTCTCTGCAACCGTTCATTACTACGACTACTCACCCACTAACGATGGTTCAAACTCGCTACTGCGATAAGACAACAATGTCGAGCCACGGTCGTCCTGGGAGGCTCATCTCCTCCCTAACACGCCTCGTCCGCCGCCTCCGTACCTCAACCCCCATCCCCGAGAACACGGCGCCCCTCATCAGGATTCCAGCCGAGCTCTTCGACCTCATAACCGAAGATCTCAACCTAGAAACCCTCTTCCTCCTCTCCCGAACCTGCCGCCACGCCCGCTTCTTCCTCCACCGCGACTGGCGCGCAGAGCTCCAAAAGACCTACCCCGGCGAGGGCATGCGCTTCCTCCACCGGATCGCGTACCTGATGCCAGACTACCTCGCTTGCGCTGGCTGCCGGAAACTCCACCCGATCGACCTAAACGACACCCCGGAGCACCCCACGTACTCTCGCCGCGGCTGCCTTGACGCCCGGTCCTGCCACTGCGTCCGCAACGAGTCTAGGGCGCATCTCGAGTACGTTATTGTGCACAACCACGTTCAGTTGGCGCTCAAGTACACGCGGCTAAATACCCACGCTGAGTACCTTGACAAGCTGATGAAGTTCTACTCGCGGCGCGAAGATAGACCGTGGAACTGCGAGGCGACGATGGAAGTCCGTACGACGGAGACGCCCAAGATCGTCAACGGGAGGTTCCTAAACGAGACGGCCTGGGTACTATGTCGCAAGGACGGGCGCGAGATCCGCCCCTGCGATGTAGACTCCGCGATCCTAGAGATCTGCATGCACATCCCACTTTACGACGCCTTACGATACGTCCACCGTCTGCATGATCGCGGGGTCCGGCCTCAGAGCGGTCTAATAGATGACTATAGCTCGGATGTGGATGCCCCGTTCCCGGCTCGGCGGCTATCATGTCGAGATTGCCGAGCTGACTTTGACTTCCAGCTCGACGACAAGAGATGGGTTATCCGCTCGTGGAGGGACTTCGGAACAGAGGCTGAGACGGTTTGCACCATGGTTTCGGACTGGAAGGACCTGAACTGGACACACAAGCACATCAAGCACATGACGCGTGTATCTACTGCGCACGTTCCGGGGTCCATCGGAGCCATGTATAGACAGTCTCCACGGCTCGGGAAACGGGGAAGCAGCACTTGATGGCTTACATGTGTTGTAGTTTTGGCAACCATATGTTTATTCTAAAAGCAGTAGCCATAATAAGACATAGAAACACGGTACACGCGGTTAGTGACAGTCTCCCATCATGACCGACACACGTAGATCGTAGAAGTTGCGACCACACACACATGATCACACCCCACACGACATATCGAAGCAGCCAGCATTTCCCACAAGGAATGGTGATGGAGTGTCCTAAGGCGGTGCGGGAAGTGCCGATGCAACTGAAGCTACCACCGTCCCGTCAGGTTGGCAAATCACGATGTACTTCCGTGCCTCCTTCATGCCCACCTATCTACGACCCATGAAAGGTACGAGAGCATCCTGGAGCGGGATTAAGATGTGGATTCAAACAACTTCCACACATCTAAGATAGCAGTTTCCGTTTTTGAACCCGCGCGGCAATGAGGAACGAAGAGAATATCGCATGCACCTCTGCTCCTTCGACCCATTACGCCGTCAGACAAGGCGCTCCTTCTCATAGAGCCCAAGAAGACTCATCATGGCGACTTCCTCAACGGGATGTTTATACATATGACAAACAAGACGCTCCTTCCTAAACGGCATGTTTATACATTCGACAGCGGAGGCAAAGACTCTCGAATTTCTGTTCTAACTGGGTTAACTGGGCTCCCAACTCGACTAAATTTTTCACATCCCCCGCACGTTTCTGCCGACATACTGTCAAGTCTCCCACTAGACCTCCCAGCCTCGAGATAATCTATCTCCTTATCTGTTGGACTTGCTCCCTGAGGTGTGACTTTCTCTCTTGCCAAGGCCGGCCGCATCCAATTGTGACAATGACAGGGAGAGGAATGCACCTAACAAGAAGGTTCAAAGCTACTACCACCAGTTGGCGCAGTGCCTAGTAAACATCGGGGACTGCGGCCCTCGCCTTCCACAGGTCTCGATGTTCCGGGTTACCGGACGTTCTGGAAGGGGGCATCGTGACATACAGACAGGCAGTACGAGAAGGTGGAGGACGGACTTTTGTCGCTCACAGCTCCTTCCCCCACTCCCTCGGGACACTCCAACACCACGCCATAACCCATGGTTTTAGTAGGGAAGGTGGTAGCTAGAGTTATGGAATTTCTCGTCGGCACTTGGTTCGTTCCTCCTGTCCAATTTGATGGAGAGGCTGGGAAAGTACGTACTATAAGCAGGAAGGTCAAGTGTACCCGATAGCCTGGACGGAGCGGCCGCGGGAGCTAGGCTGTCCGATGGCTCCTGCGTAGTTCGAAAACGCCCGGTGAGCACGGCGGTCGTTCCTTCCATCCCGAATGCGAGATAAAGCATCGCGTCACTGATGCGGGTCAACGCCACATTCACGATAGCAGCTCGGGGGCGGCTTCCTGCTGTAAGTCGTCCTTGTCCCACGTTGCTGTGCCAAGGGTCCCAGTGGACAGTCGCCTGACTCAGGGGGTGGGCCCGTCCCCAGCACCCCGGTAACGCACTGACCACCCCCTTTACTTGGCGCTATTTAACGCCACGAGGAACCCACCAGCGCACGTCGCATGTGAACTTGGACCCAGTCCCACTTGGACCTCCCAACCCAACACCGCAAGGACCCTCCAATCATGGCGGCCGCGACCTTTGAGATCCCCTCGACCATGCGGTCCTGGGCCGTCACCCAGAACGGCCCCCCCGCCACCTCCCTGGCCCTGGATACCGCGGCCCCCGTCCCCACGCCGCAGGCCTCCAACGTCCTCGTCAGGGTCTCCCACGCGGCACTCAACCCCGCGGACCTCGAGCACATGAAGAAGATCCCCACCCTCCTCCCATTCCGCCGGCGGCCTACCCCAGCCCTGGACTTCTGCGGCACTATCGTCGCCCTCGGATCCTCCGTCAAGACCTCGACCCCCAAGCTCGACGTCGGGTCCGTGGTCTGCGGCGCCATCCCCGCGAGCAGAGTCGCCGTCGGGGCGGGCACGTTGGCGGAGTACATCTCTGTGCCGGCAGATGCCGTGGCGCTGAAGCCCGACTCTCTTTCTGCGTCTGCGAGCGCGGGGCTGGGGATCGCGGGGCAGACGGCCGCGATTGTGATGCATGAAGCTGGGATCGAGCCGGGGCGGAGGGTGCTCATCAACGGTGCGAGCGGCGGTGTTGGGACGATGCTGTGTCAGATTGTCACGGCGCGGGGCGGCGTCGTGACCGCCGTGTGCTCTGACTCCAACGCCGGGCTGGTGAAGCACCTGGGCGCGAACGAAGTGGGTGACCCGTGATCCAACCCTCCCTAGTGATCTACCCCCTCACATCGTTGAACCTGTCTAGGTCATCGACTACTTGGCCAACAGCCCGCTCTACGATCACCTCGAGACAGAGTACCGCTCCAAGCCCTTCGACACCATCATCGACTGCGTGGGCAACCAGTTCCTCTACGACATGTGCGAGGCGTACCTCAAGCCCACCGGCACCTTCATCAACATCGTGGGCGGCGACACCGAGGGCGTCGTCCCGTGGGTTAAGGGCACGATATGGCCCAAGTTCCTCGGGGGCACGCCGCGCAAGTATCGCATCCTGGCGCTGCTCCCGAGCGGGAAGCTGCAGCAGGAGGTGGTGCAGTGGGTGAATGACGGGCACCTCCGGGAGGTTGCGATTGATTCGGAGTACTCCATGGATGAAGTACTTGAGGTAGGGTTCACTCGTGGTGGGGCTTGACTTTTCAATTTTGGGCTAACAGTGCTTCGTAGGCTTATGAGAGGCTGGCGAGCAGGAGAGCAAAGGGGAAGATTATCGTCAGAGTCAATTGAGGGGAGAAACGTTTCTCCCGCGTTGGTTTCTTTGCATTCTGCATAATTCAGGCGACTGTAATACCAACTCCTCAACTACCGACACGACCCAATCAGCCGTGGCCTCATTTCGAAGTGTCGTGAGTTTTGGGAATTCATTGTCAGGTGCTTCTGCCATACCCGTATCATGCATTCTGACGTCGGAACTCATATCGAATCACAAGGGCGCGTGGCGTAGTGGTATCGCGTTTGCTTCGCACCTCTCGGAGTAATCCGACTGTGTCTGTAAAAGGTCTCCGGTTCAATCCCGGACGCGTCCAAATTTCCTTTTGCGGTTCGCTTCTTTTATCTTTTTCATCCTACGCTAGTGGCAGACCTTTTTCTTTCCTTCGTGGATAGATAGGAGGACCAATTTCCTGTTTTATTCTGTTTGATATCTTTTGCGCAAGTCTATCGGACGGATGCTGCGGTGTAGATTCGGCGGGCTGACCAGAGCTTGGTGCTTACTCAGCCACCCACCCACTTACGCATCAGCAACGCGTGAACTCACTCCCACAAACCATCTAGACTCGTCTGCAAGGTCCAATATCTCGATGACGATGCCGTAGTTGCAGTTGAAAGGGCTGTGTATTCCACCGCGATTCAATGGATTGCGTGGACCTGACCTGGTCTTACAAGAGTCACGCCCAGGGCACATGCTACGATCAATCTCACCCCGTGACCCTGCAACAGTCATCGGATGAGGCCAGGTAACACCGGAGATATCCACATGTAGAGATAGGTACTCCAGTATCGTCCTGCTACTTTCCTTTGGCTACGAGAAGCACTTTATTGCGTGCGGGTTTGTCAGCTGGGATTGTTTTCGGGATATATTGTATTGGGCGCCCTCCCCTGGATGTATTAAATCGTTCACTGACACGTCAGTAGGACGCAATATAGACAGCTCTGTCAGGTAGTACCGTGGCATTCCGAAACCCGCAATTCTTAGTTCTGCTGGAGGGTGCTCTCCGCTAGCCACTCACCGTATATCCTGCCTACAGGATCCTCTGTGCTCCATCACATGAGTCCAAGGTTCCTGCGTCATTACGGAGTCCAGACCGCCCCTGTAGTACGATGTCACTCGGTCGTGTGGCGACTCGGACGCTGGCCCGCTTAGACGGGAACCACAGAGGCACGAACGCCGCCTTGGCCGCGCGGTTTCGTCCCGTCGAGGTACTAGCGTTACTATAAAGTCAGGACTTCGAACCGTCTTGAAACATGACAGCTCGGCCTATTCGTATTTCGAAAGGGGCTTACCCCCGCTCACATTACGAGCCGGATGACGAAGGGATATGGCTCCCCTGACGATACTAGGTGCCACCGGTCCTAGCTCAAACCTCCTGTCGGCCCTACTATCCTCCCGAGGCTACGCAATGGGCTTCCCTGGCAGAAAGCCCGTGTAACCTCACAACCGACTCGAAAGCTCAGGGGTTGAAGGCCCGAGACGTGCGACTCCCTACACCGTGACGCAACCATCACCCATGAGTGGTGAGTGTGCCGTGACAGGCGTCGCGTCTAGGAAACGTAGGGGTAGATACGAGGTCAAGGTCTTTGGGGCTGGTTCTGTAGTGAGGTGGAGACCGGAAGGGGAACACCAGATGATGGGTCAAAGTCTGACTCCAGAAGGTCGCAAGCCTAGGCCCAGGCCACCGAGGGCTGCCGGCAACACTTTCCGCAGAGGAAATTGTCTTACAAGGTGAAAGAGGGAATATAAGTAATGGCCCATCCCGAGTCAACAAGTTCTATCCTTTTTGACTTTAAACCAAACTCATGCAATCACAAATCCAACCTTGAGTCAATACAACCACAACTTCGAATATTTTTTTAAAAAGGAAAATAATGAAGTTTTACAGCGTTTATATCCTTATGGCCCCCATCGCCCTGGCACTCCCGAAGCCAAACGACGCCCAGGGCGTTTGTGGCGGGCTCATATCCAACCTCGCGTGCTGCAGCGCGACGGGCCTCGTTTTTACCTCCTGCGAAGCGCGTACGATAACTCCACCCCTCAACCAATGTCTTTGTTACTGCCCGACCTTGCCCTGAGCATCACTGACACTCTTATTTAGATACTTCGGCTGAAGGAGAGACCCTCGAGTCATTCCAGAAGGCTTGCTCGGCTCGGGACCGCACCGCTGCATGCTGCCCGATCGGCTTCGTACGTTCACTGCCGGCCTTGGCCGCACCAGGGCGGCTTGGTGTATATACATGTGCTAATACTTCTGACGCTTAGGGTTCCTCTGCGGCCATGCTGTGCTCCGACGCCGGAGAAGAGGGGTCCGAGACAGGCCCGAGTGGAGAGTCCTTGACTGGCGCTGGCCCTGGTCCTGCTAGCGAGACTGGTTCTGGCGTCCTCGGCCACCCTGCTCAGGAGACCGGCTCCGGCATTTTGGGCAGTCCTGCTGAGGAGACTGACACAGGTATTCTTGGTGGACCTGCCCACGGGACCGGTTCCGGAATCCTCGGTGGCCCGGCTCAGGAAACTGGCTCCGGCATCTTTGGCAGTCCTGCTGAGGAGACTGGAACCGGTATTCTCGGCGGCCCGACTGAGGAGCCCGGCTCTGGTGTTCTCGGTGGCCCTGCTGAAGAGACAGGCTCTGCCGTTCTTGGAGGCCCTGACGAAGAGACCGGTTCCGGCATCGTCGCCGTCCCTGCCCAGGAGACGGCGTCCGACGTTTTCTCCGGCCCGGCGCAGGAGTCCCGCTTCGCCCCCGAGGCCAGCGAATGTGCCGACTGATAATCTCAAATCATACGTATCAGCCACGGGACTATGGATCCCGGAGAACTTATGGACTCGCGGGGTCGTTAGGGACGGAGGATAGGGTGGCTGATTGGTCGAGGCGCGTTTCCCTTCGCTACAGTAATACTCCTCATGCTATCGTGCATTTCCCTTCGTTAGGGGTCTAGGAAAGTAGAGGATCCTCAATATCACCTTCAAAGTCAGCGTCATGTAGCACGGAAACGCAACGCACTGGGCAGCCAGGAAACATCCGCTACCCCATGTCTGCGTCCGATGGTGATCGGCCGAGTAGGCATGTAGTGGTGTATTCCCACATCTGGTTCCTAAATTCCCGATCAAGTAATGTGCGAGGAGGTTTTGGGAACACCGGAGCTAGTCAAGGGCGTTTCTGCGGCGTAATCTCGGAGGCCCTTTGTTCGACAAGGCGTCGTACAATCTGGCCATATCGACACCTTGACTGAGGTACCTAAATATATTGCCGCGAAATTGCCAGTGACGGTACGACCCAGTAGTCCACATCTCCCATTTTCTTAATTCTCATACCCATGTCCAAGTGCATCTTCTATATGGCCTCAATAGTATGGGAAATACATGTACGAGGAAAGCAGTGACGCCGCTCCTATAAACGCACCCCCCCCCCCCCTTCACGCGGTTAAGGTATCAACACTATTTCTCGAAAATTGACTAAGATAGAATGGCCTCGCTCGTGAGAAAGGAGTTGTAGTCGAATAGGAGAATGAGAGCTGGGACAATACGAACCGGGCGGGCACTCGCAGCCTTTTATACTTGCATGTTCGTATGGGTAAGGACGAACCTGCTGATATGACCATACTCATCCGCTTCCAAAGCCGCCAATTGGTATCACAATCCATGTCACGGACCCAGCGTGTCTCCTGTCGCATGGTTGTTATCCTTACACTGCATGCGCATCTGGCTGCTCAGCGCCGCTAGCTGTCGGCAGGGCGCCGGTGGCAACAGGAGCTTAGCACCCGCGCCCTACCACAGTTTTGAAGGCGTCTGGTGCCCTCGCACACTGGTAACCACGTAGCCTCGCTAGCGCAGGTACAAGCGCGACCGCTGATAAATGAAATACTCGACCTTCGACCCCGCGGACCACTACCGGCGCGACACAAACTCCCGGCCCCTAGTGTGTATGTATGTTGTACTTTATGAGAGGCTGACGCCTGTGTGCGACTAATCGACCACAGCGTTGTGCTTATACAACAGGGAGAAAGCTGTATGGGTTGGAGTGATGATCCGACAATATCTCGATTGGATGGACTTATAAGTCCCAACGCTGGCACTACTCGACTTCATATACACATTCTAACGCCCCGGCCTCATTAGTATAAGCCGTAGGACGGCTACGATTCAAAAGGCACTAAGGTAAATCGATACGCGCCATGCCGGCACCACGGTGAAATGATTGCGAGCGGTGGGTGTTCTAGGTGAAGGTTGGTACTAATATCCGTCACGGCCTCGAGTGACGAACATCGCTATACTTACTAAGTAGTGCTTGATGTGGGGAAAGCTATCACGACTCTTCGTTCGTAGAAATGCGATTATCTTCCAAAGTGTAGTCCGTTATCAAATTGAAAATAGTGATACCCCTGGCATTCTTCATACAGGACTAGTGCATCGTGTCAAGGGTAGTCTATCCAGCTAGGCGCTACACATGCGAAGTTCCAACTATCGCTCAACCATCAAAATGAAAATACCAGCATTAGTCGTCGCGGCCTGGGGCCACTAGTTATTACTCTTTTAGGTTAATAAACCGAGCTAGCTAACACGTTAGGAACAAGTGTTCTGTTCCTGGTATTAATAAACTACTCGCTAAAGTGGGGAAATGAGGGGAAGCCGTTTGATATTTTCCACGCTCGGCCGTTCTCCTGGAATTCACCCAATTCGGAGTAATCATTCACCCGATAAAACAGAACATCATGTCGCAGCAGATCCTACGCCGACGTAGCCCGGCCGGCGCCGGCCTCGAAGCCGCTCTCGCGGCCGTCCGGAGCGCGGGCTCCTCGCCGGTAGCCATAACCCAGCCGCCGACCGACGTAAGATTAGCCCCTCCCGGGGGAACGATCTCTTGCCTACAATGGTAGTGCCTCCCATCTAACCGCGAAATTAGCTCCAAACCCTCACGGCTCAGGGCGACTCCTTCACTCTAGAGTCTTTCAGCGCCGCCGACGCCCATGAACTCGGCAACCTCCTCTACGCCCGGCTGCTCCCGGACCCGCGCGCGGCCCTCATCTCCATCACTCTGGCTAACGGCGTGACCGTCTTCCAGACCACCACGGGTAGCGGAGTGAACCCCGACAACGAGGTCTGGGTGCGGAGGAAGCGCACCAGCGCGCTGCGCTGGGGGTGCAGCACTTGGGCGCTAAGCCTCAAGTATGCCGGGGATGAGGATGCCTTTGCGGCCAAGTTCGGGATGAGCAAGGACCAGGCTTCCGCGTACGCTATCCACGGCGGCGCTATCCCCATCCGCGTTCGTGGAGTTGAGGGGGCTGTGGCGGTGGTTGTTGTGAGCGGGCTGAAGCAGCATGAGGACCATGGAGTTATCGTTGATGTGGTCAAGGAGAACTGGGAGCCAGTGGAGTGAGATGTTGAGTCTCATCCCCGCGCATTCCTCAGCTAGTTTTTCTAATTGACAATGACCAATTCTGCGTTACGAATGACGGGGTGTTGTGCTGATGCTCCCCAGTGCTCTCATGAACCTCCACGCCAAGATTGCGAATATGACTGTGAAAGAGCCTCGAGTGACGATATGCGTTAGCAGTGTATGCTGCCTACGGTGAGTAGCCCGCTGTTTCTCTGCAGGGTCCCCGTATTTGGTAACGTTGGAGACCGACAGTGCAAGGGTACGCGTAAGGCGCCCCCCACATGTAATTGACGCCCTTCCCCTCAACAGGCATAGTTGTGGGAAGAATTTCGGCGAGCTAACCCTTGCTATATAAATAGAATCGGTAGGAATCAAGGAAAGGTAACATCCGACCTTCTTATCTAGGCTACCGCAATCGTACACAATCTAGAACGGCCCTTTAGGCAGGTGGTTGACATCGTTCGCCGTGAAGAGCCGCTCCCCAGACCCACAACGCCCAGGTGACGTGGCAGCACGACGGAATGGCTCCCTAAGGCTTATGAAATATTTTGTAAGGGCTCGCGTAATCGTAGCCCCGTGCCTCCAAACCCGCCGTTTCGAAGTTTCCGAACCCATAATTTTTATGTGGGGGGGGGAAACGCGGGGATCCTTACCGCGTATTGGTAATCCAATACACCAACTGTGCAGTACATGGCGACCCACATGGGTCGATGATAGTAACACAGATGGAAGTCTCGCTATGTAAGAAATTTCCAGAACTTGGATAGACCGCTCCTTCTACTAACCACTACGTGTTATATGAATTAGTATGCAGGCCTATCTGGCGGCGTCTAACATCAGGCCCTTGTCGAGAAGGCAAAAAAAAAAAAAAAAAAAAAAAAAAAAAAAAACAAAAAA
>JAGFNX010000283.1:0-23901 GCA_017657125.1 Scopulariopsis brevicaulis
GCAGGAGACAAGCCGGGTCAGCCCATACTGACACGCGCGCAGCAAAACTCCCCCTACTTCAACGAGAGTCACGCCGCCCTTCGCGCCGAGGTCCGCGAGTGGATCGAGAACGACATCCAGCCCTACATTACCGAGTGGGACGAGGCCAAGGAGGTCCCCGCCTCGGTCTACAAGGAGATGGGCCGCCGCGGCTACCTCGCCGGCCTGCTGGGCGTCAACTACCCGACGGGCCACACCGAGAACCGCGTCGCCTCCGTCCCGCCCGAGAAGTGGGACCTCTTCCACGAGATGCTCCTCACCGACGAGCTCTCGCGCACCGGCTCCGGCGGCTTCGTGTGGAACGTCATCGGCGGCCTGGGCATTGGCCTGCCCCCCCTCGTAAAGTTCGGCAAGAAGCCCCTCGTCGACCGGATCCTGCCCGGCATCCTGAACGGCGACAAGCGCATCTGCCTAGCCATCACGGAGCCGGACGCGGGCAGCGACGTTGCGAACCTGGGGTGCGAGGCGAAGCTGAGCGAGGACGGGAAGCACTACATTGTCAACGGCGAGAAGAAGTGGATCACCAACGGCATCTGGTCCGACTACTTCACCGTGGCCGTGCGGACGGGCAAGCCGGGCATGGGCGGCGTCAGCCTGCTGCTCATCGAGCGGGATATGGGCGGCGTCAGCACGCGGAGGATGGACTGCCAGGGCGTGTGGTCGTCGGGCACGACGTATATTACCTTTGAGGACGTCAAGGTGCCGGTTGAGAACCTGATTGGCAAGGAGAACCAGGGCTTCAAGGGTGAGTGTCCCTCTCCCTTTTCCCCTTAACTACTGCACATACACATACACATTGGAATCACCGACTAACACGTTGCAGTCATCATGACCAACTTCAACCACGAGCGCATCGGCATCATCATCCAGTGCCTCCGCTTCTCGCGCGTCTGCTACGAAGAATCCGTAAAGTACGGCTCCAAGCGCCGCACCTTCGGCAAGAAGCTCATCGACCACCCCGTCATCCGCCTCAAGCTCGCGCACATGGCCCGCCAGATCGAGGCCTCGTACGCGTGGCTCGAGAACGTCATCTACCAGTGCCAGACCATGGGCGAGACCGAGGCCATGCTCAAGCTCGGCGGCGCCATCGCGTCGCTCAAGGCCCAGAGCACCGTCACGTTCGAGTTCTGCGCCCGCGAGGCGAGCCAGATCTTTGGCGGGCTGAGCTACTCGCGCGGCGGCCAGGGCGCAAAGGTTGAGAGGCTGTACCGCGATGTCAGGGCGTATGCCATCCCCGGCGGCAGCGAGGAGATCATGCTGGACCTGAGCATAAGGCAGAGCATGAAGGTGCACCAGGCGCTTGGGATGAAGCTGTAGTGGGGTTCTTGTGGTCGGGGCTGGGGAGAGCTGTTTATTCTTATTTTTCCTTTTGTTGTTTTGTTAGATGTATAATTTCCATGGATAAATCGAGTCTTGGTTAAATTGTCAGCGCTTTCTACGTGTCATGTGTTTTGTGACGGCCGTGAGGTGAGGTATCGAAGTGAAGCATCGGCCCGGGGGGCTGGTTGTACCTCGTGAGGTCACTTGTGCGCTGCCTGACTCGACAGGCAGAAACCACCCCTCTGGCACCAACCTCGGATTATTACGTCACACCCCGTCCCACTTTCCCGAAAGCTACCCCTTTGTCTCCCCCCGCGCACCCCGCGATACCAGACCCAACCTTTTGATCGTACTTATCCGCCCGTGTCCACGTACCCCGAAGATCGAAACTCTATTCGTCAACTCAACCTCCTGCCTCTGCCTCTCCTTTCCCCATTGGTTTCCGCCAAGGCCACTTTTCTTCACAACGTGATCTGTATTAAGGGGCTTCTTTCTTCGTCATCGGAACTTGCATTGGAATCGAACTGCAACCTTCAGATTGAAAGACCCTTAGAATCATCATCGGTACGAAGTCTTGCGATACCCGACGAAGCATCATCTTCGACATCGTTTCGTGGTGTTGCCCTTCAATCGGTGGGACACTACCCGGCGCATCCAGCTCGATTCGGTTCCCGCGAATCGATCGCGCAGCTTTCGCATCAAGCAGCTTTTCTCCAGACAGTTGAGCGCGCTCTAGTGATTATCGTACGACCCGTCGCCATGTCGCAGCCTCAGCCTACGAGCCAGCCGCAGCAGGCGCAGGGCCAGTCGCACCCCATCCTCATCAACCTCCCGCCTCAGTCGCCGACCCCCGAGACGCCCGACATGCCGTGAGTCCCTCTCCCCCCTCCCCTCATCCCCGGACCACTCGTTTCACCCCTCCCATCCACCCACGACCTCGGAACCCCAAGGCTAACAGCGCAAAGCGGCACCCCGACCAGCACGACAACCTCGCTCTCCGCCCTCTCCACAACCGCCATAAAAGACGGCCACAGGGGCCACCTCCCAGCCCACAACAAGCCCCCGCACACCCCGCACACCCTCGAAGCCGAGCGCGCGGAGCGCATCTCCCGCCTTGCGGGCCTCGAGCGCGTCTCCATGCGGTCCGGCAACGCGCCCTCCTCCCCCTCCTCCCACCCCTACCAGTACCAGTACCAGCCCGGCGGGAACACGCCCGCCTACTTCGACGCGCAGGGCCAGCCCACCACCGTCACCAAGATGAGCACGGTGGGCACGGCGAGCGCGACGGGGAGCTACTCGGGGCGGTCAGATGACGGGACGACGGCGGTGGAGGACGAGGACGTGCTTAGTCTTGGGACGAGGGACTTCGGGTCCGTGGCGTCGCATGGGGATTTCATGTCTCATGGGGGCACGTCGCATGAGGGGGACGGGAGCGACGGGGAGGCGAGCCTCGTGGGGTTCGGGGAGGGCGCGGGGAGCACCATTTCCGGCCCGATTTACAGGCGGCACGGGGAGAGGGCCGAGGGCGGGGCGGGCGGGGCGGCGGCTGGGGAGAGGGGGAGCGACACCCCCGTTAGTGTCGGGGCGCTGCAGGAGAGGCGCGCGGCGAGGGGCACGAACGGGGTTGTTGTCGACGAGGGGCAGGAGGGCTTCGTTGACACGACGACGAGGGAGCCGGTCCCTGTGTCGCCGCGGAAGGAGTGGAGGTAGGCGGTCCTTTTTTCGCCGGCGTGGTGGAGAGGGGTGCTTTTGGGGTGGGGTGGAAGGGCGGGGGGGCATGACGGGGGGAGTGGTTATCGGACCCAAGGGGCGGCTCTATGGTTTACGGAGTTTGTATGCATGTTTGGTCTTTGGGAGTTTCGAAGGATGGGCGGGCTCAGGGAGAGATGCTAGATTAAAGCGGCCGGTGAAAGAACGGAAGGAGGGGCGATGGGAGGGTGGGATGGGATGGTCTGTATCTTATGAATCTGCGTTGCATGCTACGATCGCGGTTTATCCTCGCCGTGTTTACCTTGTCTTCTTCCCTTGACGGTTCAATGTCCAAGTGATTCGCTCGCGGCCATACACCCACCCCGTACGAGACACCAGCTTCATAGTAGGGGATGATAAATTTCACTATCTAGTCGCAAGTCGTCGAGGCCATAGGACGTGCAAGGTGTGCGGGACCGTGGCGGACTGGAAGCCCGAGCCGGGGTCCATCAAGGACAATCTTTAATAGAAAAGACGAGGAAAGGAGAAGATGGGAGAAGAAGTAGGAAACGCAAGCAAAGAGAAAAGGAGACGGGGGGCAAAAAGGGAAAAGGAGAGAATGAAAATTATGAAACTGGGGGACAGGACACACCAAAGAAACAGACAAGAAATAGACAGGAATGAGGACGGAAAAGAAAAAAAAAACATAACGACATCTAGCCCATCCACTTCCATCCCGAGAGTATCCCAGAAAACGTGCGGGGACAAAGTCCCCAGCCCCGAGATATCGGAGCCGTTACAGCTGAAAAGAAAAGACCAACGTATTCACCACAAAGGATCTCAAGGCTCATCCCCTTCAGGGGACAAAGAACGTGTGCCGGCCTCAGCTCCGGCCGGTAGCGACCCGGGACTCCGCTTCCCCGGGTCGCGGGGGAGAACCACCGACATCGAGATGCTTGCGCTGGGCAAGAGCCCACTCGCCAGTGTACTCCCCGAGAACGCGGGGCTCGCTGCCTGATTGACAAACACCCACTCCTCCTTCTCAAACACCTTCTTAACAAGCCTCCCCAGAACAAGCTTGTGCACCGCCGCAAGCGCCCTCTCCTCGTCCTTCAAATCCCAGCTCAAAAGTTCCCTCTCCCCAAGGAACCCCGCGACGACCTCCCTCCCCCTCCCCTCCCAGAACTCCCGCACCTCAGCCACCGCCGTGTCCTCGCCCCCGTCCGGGAACGGACTCGGCCACGGCTCACCGGGAAAGAGAACGTTCCAGATAACGAACCACCTCTCCTCGCGTGACGCACCGGCGCGGTCCCGCCTCGCGAGCAACTTCTTCTGGTCCTCCGACACGCCGTCAAAGTGCGGGCGAGGCCGAAGCTCGCAGGTCCGCTGGACAATGTGCTCGCTACAATCGGACGCCGTGTCGAAGATGGCGTAGCAGACTGGGCAGTAATTCGGCAGGCGGTGCTCCCGCCAGAGGTGGCGCTTTACGTCGCGCGGGTGCCGGAGCGCCGCGTTCTTGAGGCACTCCGCGTGTCGGGTAGGGTCGCGGGCCCGGAAGGGGCACGCGAAGAAGCGGGTGCCGGTAGGCGGGGGGCCGGTTTTCTGCCAGGTTGCAAACTCCGAGAAGGCCGTCTCAGTCAGCCCGTCCGCGACGGCCAGGAACGGGTGGCCCTCCTCCAGAGTCGGCGGCGGTTCTGACCCGACCTCGTCAAAGACGGAGAGGCCCTTCTCGCTGCCAGAGTCAATCTCCCCGTCACTGTCGCTATCAGAGAGCGAAGAAACGTTTGAGCCAGGCCCCGTCGGGAGGATGGCCGGTCTGGTCCTCGCCCGCTTGTCCCCATGGTCCGAGAGGGCGTTAGGGAGGGCGCGCTTTTTGGGCCCCGCACCCAGCTCAGGGGATATAGGCGCAAGGGATGTCGCTGCGCGCGAGAAAACGTATGAATCAAAGGACGAGCCGATGCTCCCGTCCGGGCAGCGCGCCGCTAGCAGCGCGGGACCGGCTTGTCCTCTGAGGGGGAGGCAGGTCGCGAGGGCGGGCTGCCTCGCGACCGCTTTCGCGGCGGATGGGAAAGTGAGAAAGCCGTTGGAGAATATGGGGACCCGAAGAGACTCTGCGATAGCCCTGGACTCCAGCGCGGTCAAGTCTCTGGCGGCGGAAATCTTCATGGTCACCGGGGTCGCCGGCCCCTTCAACGTTATTGCGGCGTTCGAGGCCGCCCTGACGAAGTAGTCTCCGTATCGGAACAAGACCAGGGCGGCCTTCGTCTGCGGCGCGGAATGCTTAGCCCCGAGGTCGAGGAGTAAGACTTGCTGGCCGTCGCTAGGATAAGAGATGATGGGACCCGTGATTGAGAGGCCTTTGTTGCTGTTTTGGATCTCGCCTTCAAAGGCGAGCGGTTTGGTCCACTTCGGCGGGCACGAGGTGAAGCGGGCAAACTCCACCGGGGAGCTTGCGAGCAACCCGCGGAAGGGACGGTCGTCGTCTGGCCGGGCCTCCCAGGCCAACAGGGACATGTCGCGGGTATGCTTGAGGATCTCATCTTGCAGGCGCAGGAACGACATAGTGCCCTCGCCGTAAATCGCCTGCATGTGTACCCCGAAAATCCCCAGCAGCGAGTACGCCCAGTCCTCTATCCGCCAGACCTTGCGGTTCGCGGCCCAGGACATGCGCTTAGCGACGGACAGCTGGGGGACAAGAGAGCCGTCGTGGAGAACATCCTCTGAAATGGTGGTGATGCGTGAGATGAGGCCGAGGAGCGGAGATGAAGACTTAGTCCCGCGAAATTGCCAGTCTCTATCGTAGAAGCGGACCGTAGACGGGGCAAGGAGTTCCGGCAGCGTCCAGGCGCGCGTCCACCACTGACATTGTCGCCAGACACCTTCATCGTAGGTGTCTCCGGATGGGAGATCCGCGAGGTATACGAGACAGGCAGCTGCCTCCTGGAACCACCGGTACGCCGAGTTGACGGCCTCGCTCACCTCTGCCACCGACGAGGCATCGACACAGATACACTCGACCCAGACGTACTGGTAGCCGAGCTGCTGGGCGGCGTCGCATGCGCGGCGGACAAGAGTGGAGCCCGGGCCGGAGGCGGCGTTCTTGGCATCGGTGGCGAATTCAGAGTACCGGGGGAGTCCCGGCTCCCAGGTGTGAGACAGGACGGCGTACGGGGGCCGAGTCCGGGAGCCGAAGAACGGTTCGAGGCCCAGGGTCTGCGTGTGAAGGAGTCTCATGCCGGCAGTAATACGTATGCACCATCGAGGCTGGGGATTTAAGACATGTGTGATTTGATTTCTGGCGTCACCTGGAAACGGGAAGAAAATAACTGTAAACTGCTGGACCGGACAATGTGTTGTAAGTGAAGCGGTCCGCGACTAAGGCTCTGAAAGTTTCCCAGGCGTCTGTCTAAACGGAGAAGCCGATGGCTTAAGTGCTTTAAGGTCAGGCCGAGATCGGGTAAGTCGCGCACCGCACATCTGTGCAGTGGCCATTTCTCGACTAGGCTCCGCTCGGCCAATCAACCAACCCTGTGCGACAAGTGACGCCCGGCCCGGGACACAAAAGTAGGTGCCTCCTCCCCTTCTTCCAGTCAGCCGGAATATTAAACTTACCCCGGGAATCCCCTGCCATGGTTCCAGCCCAGTGTCTCAGCCTCGGTCCGGTTGACGTATTCGGATAATCTTGCCTCGATATCTGGCGAACTCGATTTCCAACTTGGATCTGGGGGAGCCTGTTTGTGTTTCAGCTGAGACCCGAGGCTTGCGCCGGGCTGCAGGTGACCGAGGGAATGGAAGGCGGATCCTACACCACCTCATGTGGGTCTTGCGCAGATGCCTACGCATTTGAGGCCGACTGCGCATTTGATGTTGAAATGTGCACATTGGTTCATCCACCCGATCACACCTGCCCAAGGTGCAAAATGCATCCTGTCGTGGCTGCCTAACACCGGACGTGGCATGACACGATAAGAATTGTGCAAGGATCGCCTCAGTACGGTGGATAAGCCAATGATAAATACTTCTCGAGGTGCCCATATTCGTTTGCTGGCCATACCAACGGAAGGAGCCACGGGGAGTCACCCCATCGGAGCGTGACAACATCTGTCCATCCAGACCATTCCATGTAAAGTGCACAGTACTCGGCATCGAATCCTTTATTCTCGGGTTTTCTAGACATCGTACCATCGTCTGAGCAGTCTGTATCCGTATCTCCTTTATCCCAATGCTCCTTCCTCGTAGATTCGGGTATCATGATATCCCAGCAGCCTGTACCTGTCCACTCCTTCTCCAGTACCGTTACATCCATATCTCCCCGGCCCCAAGTCTCCTTCCTCAAGATATTTCCAAGAAAACCACGATTACATCATGTGAGCAGGGTGTGCGCATCTCCTCCACTCCAACGCTCCTTCCTTTGGTTCTCAATATTACGCTATCCGAACAGTGTGCTTCCCGTATCTCCTCCGTCCCAACGCTCCTTCCTCAAGTTCTCTCGGGTCATCCCATCATCTGACCAGCGCACATGCGCATCTCCTCCAGCCCAATATTCATCGTAGTCATCCCCGTGTTGACGTTTTCCACGTCTCCTACTCCAGTAACGTATAAGACGGGCCACTTCGTGACCAGTTCAAGTTTCCATAATCGGATATATCAGTGACTCGTTCCAATACCGCGTATGCGCCACTCTTACGTTTAATCGAACGGGGAATTACCTCGCGTGAGTTTTCCTCAGGTCGCGGACCAGGCCAGACATCCAAAGCGTCATCCCGGCCAGGTCCTGGAGAACCGCGTCCACAAGCCCCAGGATGGCAGCCTCGTCGCTCTCCGGACAATCTGACCCCGGCTCCATCACTCCCATTTCGCGGAGAAACTCCTCGGTGATGCCCCTCCCCTTCTCCTCCCAGAAGTCCGTGACGAGCATGAGCTCCGATGATAGGACGGGCGGCAGGAAAGGCTCGAGAACGCCCAGCGGCCGCCCGAAGAGGACCCTCCAGATGCTGCACCAATCCTCCGGTCTCTCGCCTCTGTACTTTGCCGATATGATTTCCTTTTGCCTCGGAGTCATACCGGCAACGTGGGTCACCTCCCTCTTCTCGCACGTCCGCTGGAGGATGTGCGCATCCTTCTCGGACGCCAGGCAAAACGTTCCATAACAGACGGGGCAGTAGTAGGGCTGTGAGTGGTGGCGCCAGAGATGGCGCTTTACTTCCGATATGGTGGTCATGCTCGTGTCAGCTAGGCAGGGCGAGTATCGGGCGGGATCCTTGCGGAAGAAGGGGCACGCAAAGACGAGGTGCCGCCGTTTCTTCTGGGCCTCCTCGCTGATAGATTGGTAGGACTTCCTGAAGAGGACCTGAGCGCGCCGGGTTAGCGGGTCCTTGAAACTCCAGAAGCGATGGCCCGGATCCAGACGGGGCGGCTCTGGCGCCTGCTCGAGCTCCTCCAGGAACGAGTCGTCGGAGTCCTCTTGTGCCTGGTCGTCGTCTGTTTCCTGGAGAGCGGGGCCCTCGGGGACATCCAGCGCAATCGTCCCGTGGCCATGCTGATGCGATGCTATGAATTCCTCGCCGGACCAAATACCGTGGGCTACAAAGGGAAGAACAAAGCTTTCTTGGAATCGGGGCACCTCTGTCCCAACGAACGGGATAAAAGGCCCATACTGGAGCGCTTCTTGCAACAGACCTGGGTAATGGTAGTTCGGCACGAGGGTCCTCTTGGGAGAGATGGACCGCGAGACTCGCTGGGAGTGTGCCGCGCCTTGGGACCGGTGAGGAAGGGGGTAAGCTCGTGTCGCTCCGGGATTCCCGGGTCCCCAGGTCCTGGACTTCAGGGGTCTAGCTGTCGAGGCTCCCCGGAGTGTTGGTGAAGCTGATCGCAGGCCTCGAGAGGCCTTCGGCCGCGGGTGAGTCCGGGTGGAGGCGGAGGGTTCGGAAGTCCATCCCTCGTCGGGGACAAGCGGCTGTGTCGTGGCCTCGTGAGTGCCGGGGTCAACGGCGGTATGAAGTCCGGCCGAGGTCTCTGGTGATAGGTCGAGGCTCGAGTCAAAGGTTTGAGCCAGAGCCGCAGAATCGAGGGAAGAGGGCATGGTGTTAGGGGCCGTGGTAATTGCCGTGTAAGTGTGGTTGTCGTTCAAGTGACGAAGAAACGAGTGTCTCTGGAGCTGGGTCTGTGGAGCTGTGACGCCATCTCCAGCAGAATGAAAAAAAAAATGGCATCGGCTACTTATATACAGCTCGCAGCCCATCCTGAGGCCGATGCTGTCGTTGGATGTCAAGGCTTCCACGGACGTTAGAGGAAGCTCTCGCCCGGCATCGTCCGGCTTCCATCCCATTGGGCATTATAGCAAAGCTATCGCCTGCAATTTTTGCCAATGGGGGGATCACATGAGTGCAACATCCGCTGTACAAAGGGAAGATCTAACCGCGTCCGTGCACATAGGTGCGACACAAGCGCCTCGAATAACCGCTCGGGGATCATACCACCACCATCGACGGAAGCCCCCCTCGGACCCCAATGCCACTCCCTCGCGATCCAGAGCAATGTTGGAAGCTTGGAGCTCTTGCGCCTCTGATATTTGATGTAGGGTGGAACAAGGCGACCGATGCCGCCTGCCGTGTAACCTCGTTGACTGGTCGCAGGGCGAATGCACAGTTGCGCAGGGTTCAGCCCTGCCACACTCACACGGGGAGGTGACACCACCTCTTCACCGACATGGGTGCGACTCGTCCAATTGTGGTTCTTCATCTGCGGGCTGCTGCGCGTCGCTTCTTGCGTCAAGGTGCAGCCGGGAGTCCGGATGATGCAGACCCGACGTGCATGACTCGCCCCAAGCGGCTCAGAGCCTTGCCAACTCTCCCACCCTCGATAGCATTGACCAATCAGGACTTATTTTTGATGCACCATTCCGATCGCAGCCGGGGTGACGTGAACGAGCACACACTTGCGCAGGAGGCTCCCGGGGTCCCGGGACCCCGGAAAAACCTCGTGGCGGAGTGATGGGCTGCTTTATGGTGTGACGGAACACTCGCTCCTCTGGAGAGAGATGTGATTTCTATATTGGACAAGGCGCGGAGAAGGCGGCTGGGATTTGGTGGTCCGGAGAAGGGGGTTGAATCTCCGGGAGTATGCGTGCAAGTCCACTTCTTTATAGGTTGGATTGCGCCACGGCTTGCGTATCGTTTGCAAAAGCGCCCCACCTATATGAGGTGGCGCACTCTCGCGTCCGCGGAGGGCGCGGATATTGCTTCTTCGCAATGGGACCTTGGCGACGATCCGTCGGGAATCGATGGGGCTCGAGGTAAAATTGAGTGCGACTAACAGGAAGGGCTCCCGGGGGCGTGGGAACGGCTGCTAGTTCGTGGGATATCGAAACTCCTCGCTCGTGATCCGGGTATGTGTTTCCGGCTCGGAGAGAGACTAAGTGGGTTGACAGTAGTTTCGAGAGGTGTTGTCCTGGTAGCTGTTCAGTCCTTACACAGAATGGCTCCTTCCATAGGATCTTGGACATATGTTGACTACCTCTTTCCGACTCCCCTGTTAACCAGAGAGACCTTCCCTGCCCCTGTAGTCCATTCCCGGGTTGACCTTTCCGATTTTATTCTTCAAATATTGCAATGGGTAGCTCGCATCCTTCCAGGCTAAAAGATGCTCGCCGATTATGGAGTCATTGGACTCTTTACCGACTTCTGCCGCTTCTTTCATCTCATCCACATGCATCCTTAGATGCCACGCGCGTGTTTGTAGTCATTTTTGGATACCTGTCTCTCGTGAGGAGTCCCATCTCCCAGTGGCTCCCCACTTCAGAGAACCAACCTCCCCATGGCCCCGCGCTTCCGCCATCCAATCCCAGATGCGAGTCACCGGGGCCTCCTGAGATAGGCACCATACCGGCTCAGAGCAACAAGCACTGATCCCACGACCCCTGGCGCCCTGCACTACCACGATCCATCCGCCATCAACGATGATACCGACAGCAATCTGGGCTCTGAGGAAGGCCTGGGCTCCCCTCGATGCGGTCCTCCAGGACACGCCCGCCATCCTCGTCCCCCTCTTGATATCGCTCCACAAGGACGGCTTCCATCTTATCCACTTGTACCTGCATACGGATCCGACGGCTCCGTTGGGTCCCAGGGACCCGTGGGCGGTGTCGGCGAGGGGGTTCTCCCCGGTTACTTGGGTGCTCTGGGCGTTTCTGCCACCGCGGATCCTCTGAGTTCGGCCTCGCCGCGGATGTTTCGTGGCTGGGTCGACGGAGGCGGCGACTTTTCCCCGCCGGGGTTGAAACGTGCGCTTCGAGGTGGCTCGCATAGGGCTTTGGAGAGGCCGAGTACCTGCGGCGAGGCGCCAGATGCGTCCCCCATCACCGCTAGGCTCCCCTCCCTGCGACTTACACAACCGGACGACGAACCGGGGTCTGACCCAGACGACACAGACTCGGAGAACGAAACAGACTCGGATCTAGAATACAAAGACGCACGCGAAGCCCCAAAACCCCTGAGCCCACCCGCATCAGACCCGTCGGCCGTCCTCCGCCAGCGTCGCGAGGACTTGAAGACGAAGCTTGGCTCAACCCAGTACCCCCGCCCCCGAAACCCTGTGCGGATCCGCCCAGAAGCCCACTACGTCCTTCCCCCCTCCCGCCTCCGCCTCCGCCCGCTCCCATCCCCGCGTCCCCGAACCCCCGTCCCCCCCTCCGGCATCCGCTCAACGAAGAAAGCACACACCCCGACCGCATACCAGGTCCGCCGCGTCCTAGCCCGCAACGCGGCGCGGGGCTACCGCTGGGACCGCGTCTTCCGCGCGACGTTCGACGAGGGTGTGAGGGCGGGGTACAGGGCTGGCCACGGGCACAAGGTCGTCGCGTATGCGATTCTGCAGGGGGGAAGGACGATGGACTGGACGCTGGATGAGTGGCATGCGGGGAGGTTCTGGAGGGCGATGAGGGGGGGGTATGGGAGGGGGGTTGAGGGGGTGTTGATGGGGGAGGCGAGGGAGGCGGAGAGGGAGGTTGAGGAGGCTTGGATGGCGGAAGACGAGTGGGAGGAGGAGGAGGAGGAGGGGGATGGTGATGGGGATGAGGATGAAGAGGGGGTGAAGGAGGGAGAGATGGAGGAGGGAGAAATGGAGGGAGGAGAGATGGAGGATGTGGAAATGGTTGAGGTTCTGGACGGGGTGGGAGGCGAGGAGTTTGAGTTTGTGGAAAGGCGTGAGGTGAAAGACGAACTCGACGATGGGGAGGTCATCGAGAGGCCCGAGGAAGAGATGTCCGATGTCCTCGAGGAAGGGGTAATAGTTGAGGCGCCTCGGGAGGCAGAGCGGTTCCCGGCGGCTCTCGGGCTCTTTACGTTGTGTCGGAGATGAGTACTGTATGTTAGTTCACCAGCGGACTGGAAAGCGGGTTGGGGTTAGTTCAAGAAATGTCGTTGATTCCGATTCACGTTGCGCCTGCTATATGCCTTTCCATATTCCACACCAAACCGGTCACTGAGACCTTTTCCCCCGTTCGAGATAATACACACGTAGAAGCCGTGGAAGCCAACAATTTCCTCCCAGAAACAGAAGAAGTTGATACAGGACGTGGTTCTGAGAAGGATTAAACAAGGAGAAAAAAAAAGTGAGAGTAAGTCGGCCAGGGACATCACGCCCCCACAACCGCCAAGCTCCGATAAATCACCCTCCTGACCTCGTAAAGCGTGGCCCCCGCCCCCTTCCCGCCCGCCCCCACCACCCCGGCGACCTCCACCCTCCCCGTGCTCGTCTTCCGCACCGCGACCGCGCCGTCCACCAGCAGCGTGCCCTCGCCCCTGAACTCGGCGCTGTGGCCCGCGGCCTGCATCTCGCGGCGCAGGTCGGCCAGGCGGAGGTCGCCGACGTGCAGGGCGCGGTAGTTCCGGTGGGAGGCGGCTGCCTCGGCAGTCTCGAGGGTTGCGATTGCCGGCGTCTTTTTCTTGTTGTCTTCGGCGGTGGTGGGGGGGGAGGAGGGGTCGGATGGGGAGGTAGAAGAGGGGTCGGGAGATGGGAGGGAGGGGGGAGGGGAGGAGAGCCGGCCAGTGACGGTCACGATGCCTAGACCGCGGACGGACTGCCACCTCAGCTTCTTGACCAGCTCATCCGCAAGCCGCAGCGTCCAGGCATTCGTATCGACGCTCGCGTCCACAACCTCTCCCACCCCGGGCGTAAACACGTCCGCGCCCCCCTCCTGCCCCACCAGCAGCTTCCTACAATCTTCCGCCAGCGCCGTAGTCTCGGCCCCCGACCCGCCCACCAGGATGAGTTTCCTCGGCCGGATGAGCGGGATGAGCATCCCCAGGCTGCGCTTGTCGTGTAGGCCGCTGAAGTCGACGAAGGCGAGGCGGAGGTTGACCATTACTTTCTCCGTCGAGACGACGAGCCGCGAGGGGCCGGTGACCTCCTCCTCTGCGTCCTCGACCTCGTCTAGCTCGTCGACTTCACGGCGCCCGTCCTCTGACGCCGCGCGCTCGCGCTGCGCCCGCTTAGGCGCTCCCCGGGCACCAGACTCATCCCACTTCCGCTTCCTGCCCAACCTCTCCCCATCCTCGCCCCCGGGCGCCTCGTTCGCCTCGTCCCCCTTCTCCTCGGCGCGGAGATACTCCTCGGGCCGAATAACCTCGCCAAACTCATCCGCCCTCCGCCTCCTAACCGCAAGCGGGAACATCCTATCCCGCCCCTTCCGCCCGTCAACATCAAAGTCGTACGTCCCCTTCTTCTTCACAAGAATATTGACGCCCAGATCCTCGTCGCTGACCGCCTTGCGCGCCTGCCCCATCGTCGCGGAAATGTTGAGGACCCGCCCCTGCTGCTCCCCGTCCGACTCCTCAGACTCGAGATCCGACTCCGACGACGCGTCGTCCGCCGCGTCCCCCGCCGCCTCCATAGCGCCGGGGGCCCCGCCCTGCACGTTCTCCTGGAGGCGCCGCTGCGCGAGCCACTGCTGGTACAGCGTCAGCTCGTCGCCCTCCAGCGCCTGCCGCGTCGCGTCCTGCACCTCGAGCTCCCTCCCGCCGGCGTACACGAACTCGATGTCCTCGCCGTCTACCTGCTCCGTCGAGACGCCGTCCCGCCGCTCGCTCCACCAGTCGTAGACCGCGGCCGCCAGCGTCGGCCTGTCAGACAGCACGGACGGGCGGTCCGTGAGGATCAGCACGTTCCGGGAGTCGCGCGCCAACCCCTTTAGCAGGTCCTTTGAGAATCCCCACTCCATCGACGCGTCGCTGGCGAGTATCACCCGCCCCACCGTCTGCACGTTATCCGAGTCCTGGGACAGCAGCTTCTGAATCTGGGCCCTCCGCTCGACGATCTTGGCGTATTTAAAGTCAAAGGGGCCCCCGTCCTTGCCCGCGTCCCCGTTGGTCCGCCGCAGCGAGTCCTGCACCGCCTCGAACTCGCGGTTGATGTTGTCGTCCATCCACTCCAGCATGGTCCGCGTGTACCGCATCGTGCTGCTCATGCTCCGGCCGGCGAGGTACAGCTTGGCGCTCGCGAGCGGGCCGCGCTCGCGCGTGTCCTTGCGCCACGCGTGCTCGAGAATGTACGCCAGCTCGAGGACCCGCGCGCTCGAGTCGGCGGGGATGAGCGCCGTGCCGCCGCGGCTGACGCACGCCTTTACCATGGCGATCAGCTGCTCGTCGCGCTTGGCCCGCCCGCCCGCCTGCGCCGTCTTCTCTGCGCCCCGGCTGCTGCAGATCAGGGCCGTCGGCTTCCGTAGCTGCTCGATGACGTCCGCGCCACCGCCGCCCGCGCCGCCTAGCCACGCGGCGCCGGAGAAGACGTTCTCCCTCGCGAGGTTCCAGTCGACGGCGTACACGATGGACTCGAGCCCGTGCTGGATATGCCACATCGTACCGCCGAGCGTCCGGCCCGAGTTATAAGCCGTGATGGTGAGCCCGTTGAGCGGGGGCGTGCCGGGCGTCGGGAGCGGCTGGTGGGGCTGCGAGTACTTGAGCGGCTGTATGAGCGAGAAGTACCGCGCGAGCTCCTCGGACGTCGGGGCCTGTAGGAGCAGCTTCTGCGCGGCGGTCGCCTTCTGCGCGGGGGTGAAGGCCGTCTCGGTGAGGGCATCCTCGGCTATCGTCGTGGCGGCGAGGGGCGTCGACTCGTAGAGGTCCTGGAGGAGGGCGCGGCCGAGGTCGGAGACGGGGCGCGTGGCGTAGATGGGTATGTTTGTGAAGCGCGGGAAGTTCTTGCAGCAGTAGGCGAAGGCGGCGAGGTGGCCGACGGTCGCGTGGGTGAGGAGGATGAGGGAGATGGTCTGGCCCTGGACGTGTCTGGGTGGCATTAGCAGCCGTGGGAGGGGCCTGGTGGGGGTTGACCTACTTTTCCAGCTCCTTGAGCTTGTCGACGTCAAAGGACTCGTCCCAGCCGAGGCCGATGAGGACCTTTACGCCGCCGTCGAGCTCGAGGAGGGACTGGGTCGCGGGCGACTGCGACTGGGCGCCCTGCAGCGGGGAGAAGTTGAACATGGTGACGGTGTCGCCGGAGCCTCGATCAGCTCACGAGCCCATGGAGGGGTGTAGATTGTAGAATGAAGTTGGAATTGAGTCCATGTGCTGGCAGGGAAAAGGAATGCGCTTGGTGGGAGGTGCACAGTTCAAGGCCACGGATTCGGCTTCAGGAATGTTCAACTTTGGCGCGTTTCCCTGCAGCTCCTGCAGTGGACCAGACTCTAGCCCAGAGCTGTGAGGATGTGATTATGTAAACAAAGATACCCAGTGCATCCGTCACGTGGATTCGCGGGACGTTCGAGACGAACATGGTCTCGGAATTTGGAACCGCGTGCGACATGTATTACAGGTTGCCTTGATTATACCTTTGGCACGAGAAACATGCCTCCCCTGGTGCGTCCATTTCCTGGAAGCGAGAATGTATGGAATCGGCAGGTATTAAAGGGGAAGCTACGTCCGCGTTATCTTCCTCACCAAACCAGCCCTCCTCTATCTCCAAGGAACATCGCATATTCCATTGGCAGTTCAACGGCAGCATTGCAACTGATAGGGGGAAAATGTCCCAAAACAGAGACGGCAGCATTATACAGTTGAGCTGCCTTTGTGTAAGGCATCTCGCTGGAACGAGGAGCAGAGGATCTATGATGCGGTGAATTTTCGAAAGCCGGGCTTCTTCGGGCTTCGGCCGGAGGATTTAGAGGATTGTATTCCTCCTCCGACATAGAAGCAACTTTTGGCACCTGAGGTTCAGTTAGGCTACCTTTCATCACGCTCATATTTTGCGGACAGGTTTGGCTGTGAATGTGTGAAGGGGGTTACGCTTCAGCACTTATACAAGTACTTGTAGGATTCAAAGATTACATAATCTGCTCTGACAGCTCTCTGGCACCAGCCACAGCACCTGTCAGCCACTCGCCCCGCCCCAGCGGCCCCACACCCCTGCATCGGGAGACACCTGGCATTCCCGCCTCGACCAAGACCAAAATTCCCAATGGGGAACACGAGAACGAGCTCGTCAATTCTCGCGACCATCGTCTGTATATGACCAAGATGCCACTTGTAGCTTTATGAAACTTCCCCAGACGTAGGTGAGTCCCAGCTGGCCCCGCGGCCCCCCAACTCCGCCAGCTTGGAGCTCCCTCGGTCCGACGCCCCTTGCTAACAACATGTGCCAGATCACCGGCCACGTCTCGCCATCGACCCATCCGCGGCCCGCAGCATCTCCGCCTCCTTCACAGTGCTTTTGAGAGCCCATAGCCCCGTATACGACCCGTCTCAACCACCCGCGTCCACGTAATGGACTACTCGATGTACCACGCCCTCGGCCAGGGCGAACAGCTCGATCCGAACGACCCCAACCGAACCACACAACCCGCGCCTCCCCAGTTCGCCCCGCCCGTCGCCCAGCAGCAGTACCAGCAGGGCGCGCCCTACGGTGCTCCCCAGGCCCAACAACCATACTATGGCGCGCCCTCCCCCGGCCTCGCGGGCCAGCCCCAGCAGCCGCTAGGATACGCCGCCCCGCAGCCGCCAGGCGCTCCGCAGGACGAGGCCCTCGCGGCCCAGTTGGGCGGCATGTCGCTGGGGACGGGCGTCCAGTCCGTCAGGAAGAAGAAGAGGGACCGCCATGCGCACCATAATGTCGAGGCCCCCGTCGGCGCCGCCCCGGCCTTTGGCGCGCCCGCCGCCCCCGTCGCGCCCGCGGGTTTCTACGCGCCCGACGCCTCCGCCCAGGCCGGCCCCCAGCTCCTGAGCCCTACCCAAGGGTCCGCAGCTCAGTTCAGCCCCGGCCTCGGCCCCGCCCTGAGTCCCCAGATGGGAGCAGGCCAGTTCTCGGCCCCGGCGACCCCCGGCTTCGCCCCACCGACCGAGGGCCCCGGCACGGCGGTCCCCGTCTCGGGGCCCGGCTTCGGCTCGGCCGCGGGGCCCTCGACGGTATCCGCCGATGACCTACCGAGCGTGCCCGTCATGCGGGACTCGATCCAGCAGTACTACCTCAAGAACATGTACCCGACCTTCGAGAAACACGTCCCGCCGCCCGCGTCCATCTTCTACCGCGCCTTCGACCAGGGCAACGCCTCGCCCAAGTTCGCGCGGCTGACTATGAACAGCCTGCCCTCGACGGCCGAGGGCCTCAACACCACGTCGCTACCCCTCGGCCTCGTCCTGCAGCCGCTCGCGCCCCAGGCCAGCGGAGAGCTCCCGGTCCCGGTGCTGGACTTTGGCGCCTCCGGGCCCCCGCGGTGCCGTAGGTGTCGCGCGTACATCAACCCCTTCATGATGTTCCAGTCGGGCGGCAACAAGTTCGTGTGTAACCTGTGCTCGTACCCGAACGAGACGCCCGCGGAGTACTTCTGTGCGACGACACCTGCGGGCGTGAGGGTTGATCGCGACCAGCGGCCCGAGCTCACGCGCGGGACGGTCGAGTTTGTGGTGCCCAAGGAGTACTGGACGAGGGAACCTGTCGGTCTGCGGTGGTTGTTCCTCATTGACGTCACGCAGGAGTCGTTCAACAAGGGCTTCCTCGAGGCGTTCTGCGAGGGTATTCTATCTGCGCTGTATGGCGGGGAGCAGGAGGACGACGAGGATGGAGAGCCGGTTCGTCAAATACCAAAGGGTGCAAAGGTCGGGTTTGCGACGTATGACAAGGAGATTCACTTCTACAACGTCAAGGTGAGTGTATTTGATGACAAGTGCAGAGTGCATGGGCTAATCCTTGATCCAGTCAACCTTGGAGCAAGCGCAAATGATGATAATGCCGGATATTGAGGATCCCTTCGTGCCTCTGAGCGAGGGTCTCTTTGTGGACCCCACCGAGTCCAAGTATGGCCTTTGCTACTCTCCCCTACACATCACAATGCTGACAAGAATAGGGCTGTGATTACCTCGCTCCTCACTATGCTCCCGATGATGTTCTCCACCGTCAAGAACCCCGAGCCAGCCCTAGTCCCCGCTCTCACTGCGGCTATCGAGGGGCTGGAGGCCACCGGCGGCAAGGTGGTCTGCTCGGCCTCGGCGCTCCCAACGTGGGGCCCCGGCCGCCTGTTCCTGCGGGACGACGGGAAGCACATCGGCGGCGAGGTGGACAAGAAGCTCCTGACGACGGAGCATCCCAGCTGGATCAAGCTCGGCGAGCGCATGGCGGCTGCTGGTGTTGGTGTTGACTTCTTCCTCGCTTCGCCGTCCGGCGGTTACCTAGATGTCGCTACGATAGGTGAGCCATTCTAAACATTTTCTCTTTTGAGCCCCCAAGCTAACAGGCTAGGCCACGTCTCGTCTTCCACCGGCGGCGAGACCTTCTACTACCCCAACTTCATCGGCGGCCGCGACAACGCCAAGCTCGCGGCGGAGATCAAGCACGCCGTCACCCGCGAGACGGGCTACCAGGCCCTTATGAAGGTCCGCTGCTCCACGGGCCTCCAGGTCTCGGCTTACTACGGCAGCTTCATCCAGCACACCTTTGGCGCGGACCTCGAGATCGGGGTGATTGACGCCGACAAGGCCATCGGCGCGACGTTTACCTACGACGGCAAGCTGGATCCCAAGCTCGACGCCCACTTCCAGTCGGCGCTGCTGTACACCACCGCCGACGGCCAGCGGCGCGTGCGGTGCTCGAACGTCATCGCTAGTGTTAGCGAGAACACGCGCGACTGCCTCAAGTTCGTGGACCAAGACGCCGTCTACAGCATTCTGGGCCGTGAGGCGGTGACGAAGCTGGCGGCGACGTCGAACAACTTCCGCGACACGCGCAACTGGCTCACGGAGCGGACGATCGACATCCTCGCCGCGCACCGCAAGCACTTCGCGGCGGCCGGCACGCCGCCCGGCCAGCTCATCCTCCCCGAGCGGCTGAAGGAATTTGCGATGTTCATGCTGGGGCTGATAAAGTCGCGGGCCTTCAAAGGCGGGCACGAGACGTCTGACAGGAGGGTGCATGAGCTGCGGATGCTGCAGACCATGGGGCCGCTCGAGCTCTCCTTGTACCTCTACCCGCGCATGATACCGGTTCACAACCTCGAGCCGGGGGATGGCTTCGTGGACTCCAAGACGGGCGAGCTGCGGATCCCGCCGTCGCTTAGGGCGAGCTTCTCAAAGATCGAGACCGGAGGCGTCTACCTCGTCGACAACGGGCAGCAGCTCCTGGTCTGGTTCCACGCGCAGGCCTCGCCGGACCTCGTCGCGGACCTCTTCGGAGAGAGCTACCGCACCCTGCAGGCCCTCGACGCCTACACGTCCGAGCTGCCCGTGCTGGAGACGCACCTGAACTGCCAGGTGCGCAACATCATCGAGTTCCTAAAGGGGCAGAGGGGGTCCAAGGCCGCGACGGTGCAGCTCGCGCGGCAGGGGATCGACGGGGCGGAGTTTGAGTTTGCGAGGTGGCTGGTTGAGGACCGGAATAACGAGGCGCAGAGCTACGTTGACTGGTTGGTGCATATACACCGGGCTGTGCAGCTCGAGGTGAGTCCTTATTCCCCGACCCCCCCCCCTCCCCAACCTTTCCTGTTTTTCATGCGGAGAATTGAGGTGCTGACGGATGTAGGTTTCTGGGCAGAGGAAGGCGGCTGAGAAGGTGAAGGAGGCGTCGTCGTCGTTTGCGGGCATGAGGCCCAACTACTGGTAAGACGGTGGTAAATTACTCGTGTCCGGAAGCGGGTCGAGGGTCCTTGGCAGGGCTTCGTTTTCTTGAACGAGCAAGGAGGAGGAGATGCCAGCTGGGGATCGAAGTGGGAGGTGGGAGGTGGTGAATAGCGTTAAGGAAAGTACATTGCAATCTCAAGATATCAATCATAACCGAGTTCTTTAGCAGCGGTCAGTCTCGGTCAGAGGCGCTTCCGTCCATGCGTAGCTTCATCCTTTCGCGCTAGGAATCGCCTTCACGGCTCCCCTCCATTCACCCTTCGCCCCGACGCTGCGAGACGTTCTCGATCTGGGGTTCGCCCGACAGTGAAAGTTCGGACCTTATAGGCTAAGGCATCCCGAGTGGGTGTGATGCTTCTTGGGCTTAGGAGCATGTGTTCGAAGTCACAGGCGAGCAGCTGAAAAGACTTGGACGGCGCGCTCTCGTGCTCCCCTCCTGCCTAGTCATCCCGTTCCCGCAGGGGAGGATTCTCTCCCGGCGTGTCGCGTTGCTCCGTACGACCGCCGCTCTGGAGCTTGTGGGATATACACCAACTCCTCGGTGGTAGCATGAGTTCCCACGATACGTCTCCCGTCTGCCGTTGACGAGATTGTTCTCGAATCGAGGTGTATTCTCACCACCGCCATGTACACTGACCGTCGAGGGACATAAGATTGAGAATGTCACCATGAAGAAGGCAATGTGTGAAAGTAGTCAATAGTAGATAGCAGTAAATAAGTATAATACAGAAACCAGAAGCCATACTAACGCCCCGAGCCGCCACCTTTTGACCCCCAAACCCAAAAGCAACCCCCCCCCCCCCCCCCAAAGACGAACCCTCTTGTCTAAACCAATACCCAGCCCCACCGTGTTCCCAAACAAGGCAGCATTACCCATAGATTACAATACGAACCAAAAGACAGACATGAAGGGACTGGACGTCCCGCCGTGCCGGTATCCTCGCGGGACGGTGATGGAAAGCAAACCAAGAGTAAAACAAGAAACGAGGAAGAGGAAAGAAAAGAAAAGGAAACTGGTAGAGAAATAACTGCCTCAAAATCACAAGCCCACCAGCCGGAACGAAAAAGAAAGGACCGCAATACTACCCAGCCCTCCTAGGCTAAGACGTAATCATGCCCAGCTTGTACCTCGGATCTGGCTGGCTCATCACCCTCTCAATCTCCCCCGCATCAAACACCCTCCTAAAAATCTCATAATCCGTAATCGTATCCGCCGCAGAGCTGGAGCTGGAGCTGGAACTCGAGCTCGAACCCGACCCGCCCTTTCCCTTACTCTTCGAATCCTTGCTCTTGGAGCTGCTGCTGCTCCCCTTACTCTTCTTCGCAATGTCGTCAAGGATGAACCGCGTGGTACTCTGCCCCTCGTCCTCGAACACAAACGCCGCGAACAGGAACTGGCCCCTCAGCTCGGGGTCATAGAGGAAGACCTCGCGCCACAGCTCCGCCATCTCCTGCGGGGGGTTCCGGCACCCGTTGCCCAGCCCCCAGTCCCCCACCACGACGTACCGGTACCCGTTGAACAGGCAGATGCGGAGCGCGGCGCGCAGCTTCACCTTGACGAGGTCGCGCTCCTGCTCGAACGAGTACTTGGTCCCCGAGTGGCCCAGCTTCGGCCACCGGGCCGGGACGACCGAGACCACGGGGACGGCGGCCCACTGGTCCTCGTCGAGGCGCTCGTACCGGTCGTGCAGGCCCCGGAACACGACGACGTAGTTGGACATGACGCCGCCCTCGCACGGGATGGGGTAGTTCGACCCGACGGCGGAGCCCGGGCCGGGCGTCGCGAGCGCGGCGGAGAGGGTGCTCCGCCGGCACAGGCGCTCCTCGTACCCCACGACGCCCGTCTCCCAGTCGCCGCCAGGCCGCTTCTCGTTGGCGGCGCAGATGAAGGGGACGCGGACGTCGTCGCCGGTGCGGGCCGTCTCGGTAGCGGCCATGTGCAGCGCAAAGTCGACGGGGTCGCCGCAGGTGACGTGGAAGGTGGGCGGCGAGGGGAAGTTGGAGAGGCGCGGGGGCACCGAGAGCTGCTGAAGAGGCTGGTGGTAGAGGTAGGACATGGTGGGCCACTCCGAGGCATAGTTCTTGCGGATGAGCGGGATGTAGTACTTTTTGGTCTCGGCCGCCACCTCGGACGCCTTGGGCTTAGAGGACTTGGAGGACTTGGAGGTGGAGGGAGCCATTGTGAGGTTGGAGTGTGAGTTTGTAAGGGGTAGCGAGGGATTGTATGAATCACAAAGGCCGCCGGGTAGGAGCTGTCACGAAGACAGGAAGCAGAGACGTCTGAAGGCAGGGATATGTATCATGCAGCGTGACGAGAAAGGCGGTATGAGGAGTATATGGGAATCATAAAGTCAATGAAGAACAAGGAAAGATGTCGTCGTCCTTGCCTCTATTTATACCCGGCAAGGCCTTCGCAGTCCCCATCGCAGCTCACACTTGTAAACGGGAGGGACCAAGCGAGCAATCTCGAGACTAAACGGATCTTCTTCCCGGCCGAGATGGTAGATCCGGTCCTCCGCGCCCTCGTTTGAAGCGAGAGACCCTGAGTGAGGGCAGAATGGGCGTGTGCGACAAATATTAGAGGGGTCCTCTCGGGTCCCTAGCCGGTGTCTAGGACAGAATCAAGCGGCAACTCGCGTCAGTAAAAGTAAGAGAGGACACTTCCATGGCAGATATACGACGGGATCGCCCACTCGGGGTCGCGGGAATGCGCGTCGTTGGCGGGGGAGGGGCTCTCATTTTTCCCATGCACCTCGTTTGCGCCGCGGGATCTAGATCCCGGCCAAATCTCATTTTGTTTCTTCGCGTGGCCCAAGACATCCGATCGCTAAGGAGGACAAACAGGCAAGCCACGCGGGAAAGCCACGGGATCGAGCGCGGATAGCACGGGTATCTAAGTGTACCGGCACGACTAACAGGACGGGAGAAGGGGAGGGAAGGGAGCGGGTAACGGAGACGAGGGACGAGAGACCTTGCGCTGCGCAATCACGTAGGCTCGTTTCTCTGCCTTCGTTCATTCTTCCTCCCATGTGGCCGGCCGCAGATCTCGCGATTACACGAGATCTTGAGCTACGCGGGTATGTGCGCATCCCAGACACTGGGATCGGGGGTAATCTTGAGCGATGGGACGCAGGGGACATGAGGGCGGGAGCGAGAAGCTAGTCGCGGAGGCGCTGTCAATGTCGCTGGTCTGAGATTAGCGAGTTCTGATCCGGCGACGACCCAGAGGAAGGGGCCCACGATGGTACAGCCGCAGACATGCACAAACAAGGGTGGGAGAGGTTGCGAAGGGGCGGGCATCTGCATAGGGATGTGACGTCCGCCAATGGGGCAATCAAGGGGACGACAAAAGAGGAGACACGATGCTCGGGTAGGGCCCACTCGGGGAGTGAGAGACGACAGCCAGGTGCTGAGAGCGAAACAGGCAGGAATGTGTCGCCAGAACGAGGGGATCGCGTCCGAGGCAGGCAAACAAGCCGGAGGGAGGGCGCATGCAGCATCGTGCAGGTCCCGATCGGTCTGTTTGCCATGGGCCGAGTCCACCCGCTACCGCATACGGGCGTTCGAGACATCCATCCCGTTTGAAGTGGCGAGTTGCGGGCGCCGCAGGCAAACCACATGGCGCCGAGATCTCACGTGGCCCTATCCGCGTCGACCCTCAGCCCCCCTCGACCTCTCTCGATCCGGTCGCTGCAGCAGCGCGACATGGGAACCCAGAACGGGAGCGGGTGACGGGGGGGGGGGGGGGGGGGGGGGG
>JAGFNX010000284.1:0-85583 GCA_017657125.1 Scopulariopsis brevicaulis
CCGCCCGCGCCCTCGCCGGAACGGGCGGCGCCATCCCCTTCGGCCTCATCTTTGCAAACTTCATGTCCGCCATGACGCTCGGCTCCCTCTCCTTCGCGCACGCCACCCGCGAGCGCAACTCCGTCCAGCGCTCCTCCCACGCGGTCCAGCTCGCGGCGGCGGTCTCGGCCTCGGCGCTGCTGGTCGTGGTGCTGGTGCAGGGGGAGCTGTTCCGCTTCTGGGCGCTGTGTCTGTTTGAGTATTGCCTGGGGCTGTACTTCCCTAGCATGGGATTCCTGAAGGGGAACGTCATTGGGGATGAGCATAGGGGCAAGATCTACGGGCTTATGAGGCTGCCACTTAATGTCTTTGTCGGTGTGTCGCTGAGCTCCGTGAAGGAGGGTACGTATATTTTCTTGGCGTTGTCCTTGAGTCTTTTCTGGACGCTAATTTTGGCTACTAGGCGACGCGTATCGGGATCAGACCTTCATGATCTGCAGTGGCTTCATATTGGCGGCGACGTTCTTCATGGCCAAGTACGTCCGGGGCTAATACCGCATCTTCTGCCACGGTGATGGGACTATCATGTGAACGAGAACTGGTGTAAATATGTCCCAGGGGCAGTCTCCGCTTTTGCATAACCTCTGCAGTGTAGACGACTACGTTCTCTGTAATATATCGTGGATTTACGCACATCTCGTAACGGGCGCCCAGGTTATTGTTTTTCCCTTATACTCTGCCGTAACGGCAATGAGGGTTGACGTGCAACGGAGCTCTCTGGGGCAGGAACTGTGACAGCATAAAGCCGTCTCCAACAGTAGACGCATTATACGGATAGGAATTCGGTGCATTTCTGCAAATCTCCGGACAGATCAGTGTCTCAGTTCGCTGTCGTGCAATTTCCGACGGGACATCTACGAGTTATTTCTTTCTCAAACTAGTTATCTAGCGAAGGGAATCCTAATTACCATAACTCTTTCATATCTCTAAACGTTTCCCTTATTGGAAATGCCTATCTAGTCACCTCTGTGGGCTCTCATGGTGCTCGAGGGATCACTGCTGGAATGGGACAAAGGACACTTGACACACATGACGGTTAAGGGCTACAGTAGTAAAGGATAAGAGGCGCTTTCAAATTGATGCACGCGCCGTCACCATACCCGTATATACAATTCATCCGTGAACACGCACATCTCATCCTCCGATGCTAACCCGATACACGGGTGATCCTTCGCATTCCACCCCGCAATATCTATCGACGGGTCATCCCATCTCCAGAGACGATGACTCGGACACCCGTCCTTCTCCAGTCGGAGACGAATACTCCCCCAGTTCGCCAGAAACTCCTCCACGTGCGGCCAGGAGTGCCAATTCTCGCTACCAGGGGGCAGCAGCTCCAATAGCCGATCCATGTTTCTCGGTCTGTGGGCGTGCACTAGCTGGGGCAGAGTTACGAAGAAAGGCCGATCGCTGTGGTAGGCTAGCATCACGACCTCGGGCTGTGGGTGGGCACGGAGTATGAGCTCCATTGTCTCGAACCTGCCCTCCATATTCCGCCAGTGAGAGACTTATCTTGTCCAGAGCAAACCCTCGGCGGATCCAAGGCGCGCGAGAAACACCATCCAGAGGTTCATCGTCTTGTCCGCCCGGACCAATTTGTCCCCTTCAAGCTGTTCACGGAACAGATGAAGCCGACACTGCGTCGAGACCCCAGCACCGAGCAGCATGGCGACATATTCGGGATTATGGCGGTAGGAGGTTGCACTGAGTAAGAGGCTCATCTCCTGGGCATCGGCGCATTCATCTCCGGAGTGTGGCGGGATCCCTCTACCTTGGGAGATGGCCATCACTTCCCGCACGTAGAGAATCTGGTGCAATGCGGCCGCGTAATGTAGGAAGGAAACCTCGTGGCCGGCCACTGACCGCGTCATGTAATATTCGTTAGACAAAAGAGTTATAAAGTTGGCCCGATGCAGACGATCAAAGTTATCGTGCATAACCTGCGTGGTCTCCAGCGCCAGTTGTCGGAAGTTCCCGTCATTATTCAGCACGGACCAGGCGAGGTCCTGGAAGGGCACCAGGTCTAGGTTTATTACCCCCGACCACGCACTACGAGAGAGAGCCAGCTCGGCAATTTTGAGCCGGCAGAGGACGTCGCTGAAGTCAAGATTAGGAAAGGTCTTTTTCAAACGTTTCCGCCTCGGGGCCGTGACTAGGTAGTCGCGTGCTGTCCGGTGGAAGAAGTTGACATGGTATGAGAAGAATTCGAAGCCGTGGGAGGCAAAAGAGGCATTTCTCGATAGCACGAGGAGGCCCTTGGTTAGCCCCGATAACTGTCGCTCTATGGCCTCCAGCCCGTTGTCAAATCCATCGCGGGAATTAATCCGGCTTAGATGCTCAGCCGATGGGAATGTGGGCTGAGCCAGATCGTCGAGCCAGGTGAAGCAGATGGCGTTAATGTGGTATAGGCGAGAATGCATGCAAACCAGATTCAGCACGAGGTCGGCCCTGCGCCTGTCGGAATCGTCCAGGTCTGCGAGAATCCCGTCATAGAGCGCATCCATTTCCCGTGGCAAGCTGCAAATCTTCTGCAGTAACCGGTCGTAGGTGCTATGCAAGCCCACCTCGCGAAGCAACGTCTTAAGGACCAGCCGCGCCCAGAGGAAGACGCCCTCCGCCCGCTGTACAACCTCCTCGACGAGATTTGTGTATATGTCGCGCACTCTATCAAAATTAGGGTCGCTCTCGAACATTTTGCAGGCGAGGGACCAGATGTCGGACGCCGTCAGCTTGTGAAGGTCGATTCGGAGTTCTGACGGAAAGGTATCGGTGAACTCAACGTGCGGCCTCGAACTGACGCATACCTTGATGTTGTCGTGTTTTGCCCATCCGCAGAGCTGCATCGCAAGCCGCTTGTGGTCGTAGGCGTGGGCCTCATACTCGTCGAGTCCGTCTATGAAGAAGCAAAAGGCGAGCCTGTCCGAGGAAAGGGGCATCTCCATAAGTCGGTCAAAGGCCTCCTTAATCATAGGGGCGCGAAACATTTCAGAGTCGAGGGATGAGTTGGCCACCGAGGTGGAAGACACCCTCTTCCACTGGTCCGGAAAGAGCTCCGGGATGAGCGTCGGGCACTGGCTCAGGACGTGTAAAAGCAGAGAGCGATATAGTCCTTGAAGATTCTTCTGTAACTCACTACCGGAGTTCCAGAAGAAGAAGGGAACGAGGACTAGCTTCTTCCCTCCTGCCCAGTCCTGTAAAAACGCTTTTGTTTGAGAGTGGTTGAAGAGCAGCTTCATGAGTGTCGACTTTCCCGCCCCTGGTTTCCCGGATATATAGAATACTCCCGATCCGTTGGTGAGCCAACTCTGGAGGAGTGACTTTGCGGCAGTTTTAGTTCCATCCAGGAACCAAGAGCCGTCAGTATCATCAGAAGATTCGAGTCTGTCATCGTCTCCGTGATCAATGCTCCCGACATCATCGTCTTTCACGGTCTTGCCATCCGATGAGGATGGTGAAATTTTCGAAGGCTCCGTTTCCGGCGCCAAGATCCACTCAAAGGTCCCCTCACTGGCATTTTCAATGGTGTCCTCTCGGTAGAAAATCTCCTTAAAGTACAGCTGCTGGAGAATCCTCGTCTCCCGCTCTGTGGTCCCGGCCGCTATTTGGAGTTTTGCCAACTGCTCGCCAAGACCGGCGAGAGGATCGGTGGAAGATTGATCCGGGTTTTTTTTGGCGCTTGACAGCAATCGTGTAACCTCCTCGCGCAACGTTTTGAGCTCGGCCGCAGAAGAGGAGATCATCTTTCCTGCATCTGACTCGATCGTGTCTAGCTGCGACTTAATGCTCGACTGCTTGTCACTAGCTCGTTTCGTTAGCATGTGTGGAAAAAGGGAAAGCCTTCTGGGGGAGCTTACTTCATCGCGGCCATTAATCGCACATTCATCTGTGCTCGATATTCACCGAGCCGCGCCTCAAGCGAGGCCATCTCGCTCTTCTTCCACGCACTGGACAGAATCTTCATGATGCTCTTCCGCCGGGACGACCTGGACAGTCTGAGCTTCTCCAAGATTGCGATAAGCTCGTCCGAGACTTCCGCGCAGTCCTTTGCGAGCGCCTCGATTGCCCTTTCGTGCTTGGTGGGAGACGGGAGGCTGGCGCCGAGCCCGAGGGAGAACTCCCTCAGGTCCCCGACGATGGCGCCCATGCGCTCGTTCTCCTTCGTTGCGCCATGCTCGGAATGGTAGAGCTCCTCTGCGGCTTTGATGCTCTTGCACGCGAAGTCGATGAAGTTGACGATGTCGGACGCCAGACCGATAGCCGCCGTAGCCTCCATGGTGGAAATAATAATCGTAGAGGTCCCTTTCCTCGGGGGTGATAGAGGAGGGAGCCTGATTCTGGCGCCCAAGGCTCTGGAAGAAAAGGCGGGGTACTTCAAGGAACCGCCTTGCCGCCTTCTTTCGAGATTGGGGGCTGTACAGCAAGCAGGCTGAGTCTTGCATATGTGCCCAGGGAGTCTGCGTGGAGGTCCTTGATAGGCCTATACGGTATAACACACACTGTTCCATGTCGTTTCTGCACCAACCCTGTTCTCAGACGACCAAAGACTTGCTTGATCAGGGCGCCCGAGAATCAAGCTTGAGCTCAGATGGCTTGGACACCCTAGTGTTGAGGTAAGCCGCTCCAGTGGTGCCCAAGCGGGAGAGGCACGTCTAGGCGGGTATGAGATAAGGGGATTCGGACTTTACGAAGGAGTCGACTAACACGGTGCTCGACTTACAGCGATTCAAAGGCTCTGCCAGACCGCCCTGCATAAAGTATGTCGAATCATGTCGAGGCTCCGTCCAGTGTGGAAGCGATTGTCGGCGTATAATTAAATGGTATACAATTTGTAGTAGTATATACACTGTATGGCCAAACAAAACAAAGGCATTGTTTGTAAAGGACTATGCCAGCATGACCGCGAAGTACTTGTCACCCCTTTCCGTCGCCTTACTACATCTGACGGGAGAATCCACCTAAGTCTGGAGCCTGACTCACCCACTCCGTCCGTCCCGATCGCCGTTTTACGGCGCGTACGGTCGAGGCTTCCAGCTCGGAAGCGACGGGCGTGGCGTGTAGTTCCCCCATTCTCTGCTGCGGAGGGAGCTCTGGCACCTGACGAACCCCGTCAATCTCCGCCGGGTATGTTCCTGAAGCTGGGTAGTTTTCACTTTCTAGCTCGGTAGGCATGGTCGTGATCGAGCTGTAGAGTTCCGAGGGTGCGGGAACATCGCCCCTGGGTGTGGTGTGCTGGGAGATACCCGGAGGCGCTGGACGTGAAACGAGCGACCCATCGAGCTGCTGGACTGTCTGGCCGTGGGTATGGCCCTGTGACGTCCGTCCTTCGACAGGAGGCATTCCAGGCCCGTTGGGTGGAAGTTTCGCAGGTGCCACCTTTGTCGAACCTTCCATTTCCTGGGGTAGGTCTGGATATACCAGCGGTGCACCTTCGGGGTTGAACGGATAGCCTTTACCTCCGTTTGTCTTCTCATTTTCCATAGGGTCTTGTCTACTGGACTTCTCTGCTTTCATATATCGCTTCCGATACCAGAGGAAGCCGGCTATAAGGACGATAGTCACCAGAAGAGCAACACCCACGGCGATTCCCACCACAGCACCAGTCGGAAGCTTCCCCTCGCCATTATCATCACCACTACTGCTATCGCCACCCCCATTTCCGGTGCCACGGTCGGTAGGGGACGCGGATTTCGGTCTAGATCTTTCGCCGCCGGGAGTGTTTTCTGAACCGCCTGTTGCGGCCCCAGCCGGAGTAAGTGGGTTTGTTTCAAGGAGTGAGAGGTCGTCTTCCTCCCATCGGATCTGGAACGCTGGGACCGACGTTGTTTTCCCGCCGTTGACTGTGAAGGCGTGCATCTAGAAGGAAGAACATTCCCACCCACTTTTCTTCGTTAGAACTCAATTCGGACATCTCGCGTGAATGTAGATAGGGGCTGAGCTAGAAATACCTCGGAACACAAATGGCACCCGTCTGCGCCGCCCTCATTGTCTTCATCGGCTCGCACCCAGAGGTGTACCCGCTCGGGCAGATGGCGGGGGAGTAGTAGCCGCCATCGTACCAGACGGACTCGTACTGAGGCGGCGCGCAGGACGTCGTGTCGTAGTACTCGAAGGGAATGATGGCGCTGCACGGGGGCGTCCAGATCGAGGTCAGCTCGACGACCATGTAGGTGTTGTAGGGACCTTCGGTTACGATTGTTGTCATGCTGGGCGGGATGGTGGGAGCAGGAACGCTCCTGAGATGGGAAGGGCGAGAGAGAGAGAAAAAAGGGACAGCTGCGTCTCGGCGGCGCGTAGCGGGCGTGGGATTGAGGTGTTTATATTGCATTTATTGATATCCCTTTTCGGCACACACCCGACGGGGGTCCTCGAGCTAGCGATTCTCAGAAGCGAGCAAGGTCTGCATAGCACTGTCCTAGGCCAATGAGAGATCGTGTTGCGATGCTTGTGCTTTCAGCCCCAGCCTGCCGGGTACCACACTGTCGGCTCGCCCCGTTGGCGCCATGGGGCTCGTGATTCAACGAGGTGTGACAGGATTGGATAGTGTTTGCTGGGGGTTGGGATTTATTGGCGGCTTCACGCACTTGCCAGAGGAAATCCTCCATGCCGACTATCCGGGGGCAGATACTCGTGTGATTGTGTTTCGGCTAAATTCCGAAACGGAGGCGGTCCAAAATACTCGCGCTCGAAGCGTTGCTTCATAAAAGTCACGTCCACCACGTCGTTTCGTAGTGCGGTGCAATGAAGGACGTAAAGGGGGATATCGTCCGTTTGTTCGCAGCCTTTACTGTCCTGGGAAAAAAGTAAATGCTACGGTCGAGCCTCAAATTAGAGAGAGAAACCACCATATGACTGTTGTTGTTATTGTACCCCTTTATGATCTATTCAACGTATAGTCATTGGTAACACGGGCTTCATTGATCGTATTAGTATCCTACTATATATGGCCTGTCAACCTACTTCCCTTTGACGTAATAACTTGACCTAAATTGTGCCTCCGTGCAGATTTTCGCATAAAGAAGTTACGTGCATTCGTCTGAAGGCTATCGTCACCTTTGATCCACCTCGTCGACCCCGTTTCAAGATATGCGTCTTACAAGCACGTTCCATCTCAGCCTATACATGTCGCGAGGGTCTATGATAAACAAGACAATGGGATCATACCGACTTCATCGGGCATTCATTGTTAATGCAGAGCCATAGGTAGGTTTCCACTCTAGCTTTCCATACCTCCTCCCTTTCCCCCTTTTTTCCCCCCAATGACGCAGTTCCATTTCCATTGACTGTTTTCATGACCCTTCCACTACTGAAAGGCGGTGGTAGGTAACCTTGTATGACGCACGGCCATGGTCTCCATCGCTACCGAAGTAGGGGCACGTCCACCAAGGCCTCCCCGCTGCCATCGAACCCTGCCCCTACCATGTCCATTCAGGGCCGGTGTCGCTAGCTATCAGTCACCATAGAATGGATCTTCAAGACGATAGCAAATAGAATAAGGGCGGCTATGCACAGCAGTACGAGAACAGCAGCCAATGCGCCGCAGGTGTCAATGTTATTAACCCGTCGGCTCTGAGGCCCCGTGCAGCATGGGAACAGTCGGTAAGCCAGTTTCCCTATAATTTCTTGGGTGTCGTGACGTCATGGATTTACAATTCAGTACTGCATACACTAGAGGCTCCGGGAAGACGTTTCTCATTTACATACAGGTTGGCAATGCGCCGCGTCCCATGTGGCTCCCCGACAACGGTCGTCGAGTCGCTGAGGGATGTTCTGAACAATATTTGTTAGTGAAGAGGTACGGAAAACTCCAATGCCACGGCAGGTCCTCGTATTTCACTCACTGGGCCTCAATGTCTTCCCAAGGGGGTAAGGTAATCCTGGGAGTCCGCGTTCTCGCCGGCTCCGGACGGGATAAGCCACCATCAAGAGACGTGAAGGTGCCGAAAAAAGGAAAAAAGACCATTGTAAAGATTTTATGAGTGCGCTCCAGACGGACGTATAGGTGAGGCGTTGAAACCGAAACTTGGTGCTGGGAAGGTCAGGGCAATACAATAAGGCATTATGAGCGTGAACCACGAGCGAGATCATGCAGCGGCAACCGGCCCACAAAACAGGTATACTTTCCTCCGTAAATTGCTAACCTAGTAGCGACATATCTGCTAGGAAACTCGGGAAGAAATGATAGTGTCAAGGTTCGTTCTGTTGATCACGGGTTTACGGGCCTCGAACTTACTCATGTTTTTCTCAAAACATGCTTCGAAATAAACAAACACCACTTTCTAGACCCTCATTTCCTTTGAATTTTCAGAACTTCAACCATGATAATTTTTATCCCTAGTAATACCCCGCGTAGGCTTCTCGGGGCGAAGTCAGGTTCCACGTTTATACCGCTCCGGTCGACCCCCATGCCTTGCCTTGCCTTTCTTCACACCGCAACCAACACACGACACTGCAATATCCGAAACAACAAGTCGAACGTGCAATAACCGCCATAATGGGAGATCACAACTCTGGATATAGGGCGTCGCCCAAGGACAACACCATGGTGACGATCATGAAGCGGCTATCGTCCCTCGTGGGCAGGAAATCGCGGGCTCGGGCTGATTCAAACCACGAACTTGCGGCCCAGCCGGAGGCAAATGTTGATCTCGAAGCTCAGTATGCCGCACCTCCCAAGGCCTTGTCTTCCCCAAACTAACAGCTCCAAGACGCCATGCCAGCTCGATCGACGCCGAGCAGTCACAGTCGCCTACGGCTAGTGAGATCCAGTACGTTGCTCCTGTCCCTCCTCTTCCCTCATCAATCTTATCTCTGCTTATGTCCGTCGCTGCTGATCACTCGGCCAAGGACTCGACGTGATAAATACGACGAGAAAGTCCGCAAATGCCTACTGTCATGCTGCGGATGGAATCGTGAGCGTGGGGAGTGGAGCGTGGGCCGGTTCTGGTCCATTGTGATGTTCTTTGGGCTGGGAGTTGTGATTGTACTGCTGGTTATGGCGGTGGTCTATTGCATTTTAAGAAAGAACCGGAAGTGAAGGGCGGGTTTGGTGTTGACATGCGTTTATGCCCGTCGGGTTGTTGGCATTATTCTTGGACTATAGGAGTTTCTATCACGGCGTTTGGGACCACTTGCTTATACGAAATGCATCATTTTTAGCAGACTATCAACAGTACCAAAGCATTTGTGATTTATCTTGTAAAGGGGAAGGCTCGTCCGCGTTGGAAACGGTTAGGCAGTAACATCCAATAAAATCGTCAACTACACTGAACAAAGAACTCCTCGTCTTCAAGCGATGCATGTTACATGCCAACCCAGAGCCGAACTCCTTTGCAACTACTAGACCTGCAGTCGACAGTTGCTATTGCGCCTTAATCAACCCCGCCCACCAACCGAGAAAGCTGTCTACCGGATAGCCGAAAGCCGGAAGCCGGAAGGACAAGAGGGGCAAGAAAGACAAGGAAACATGTCAGGCCAAACGCCAACCCAAGGTAAATAAGAATGGAGGCCCACTCTTCGACCGTGAAGAGCACCTTGAAATCATACTCCCGCCTTCTTCCGCGTCTCGTACTCAATCGCCACCTCGTTAATCCTCCAAATTTGCCCGCTCCCCATCCTTACGTGACCCACCTCCTTTTCCTCGTCGCCGAGCTTCCCCCAGAAGGAGACCCCCTTCTCACTGCTCCCCCTGTTGGATGACTCTATAACGACCGTGTTTGGGTTCTGTACCAAGGTGTCACCGGTGAAAGCACGCTTGGGTGATGTTGCGATGGGCTGTTTTGCGGACTTTGAGGGTTGGCGGAGGAGGGTGCGGAGGACTGGGACGCTGGCGGCCATCATTGTTATTGATGACTCGGCGGTGCTCCAGATAATTAGGACTACGCCATTGTCTGCCCGAATATTAGTAACAGAAAATAAGGCGAGAAGAATAGATCGGCCTATGGAGGGAGGCCTTGGGGGTGGCAACTTACAAACATCGCCTTCCTTCATGCGTGGGGTCTGCACGAGCTTGATGATGCCCGTTATACCTGCGAAGACACCCATGCTCATGGCGACTATGGCACCAATCTTCTCCTTCTTTCGCATGTTGAGCGGCCAGATGAGCTTCCACGGGAGTAACGCAAGGACAATATCCATAAAGGCAGAATACCCTTCGGTCAGATTGGTTAGTCCTTCACCCCCGATTAAACATGAGCGATGGCCAAGGGGACTCTCACCAGTCGATATCATCAGGTAATCCACGATCCTCCCCATAGGATAGCAACTCCCCTCGACCGTCAGATTCCAGGTCTTCTCAATCGGCGTGCACTGTATCCACACAAACAGCGCGCTCAGGCCTAGCAGAATGTTCATCGACGCGATGATACACCACACGGTTATCCACATCCACCCCTGACTTATCCGCAGCAGCGTGATGGCGAAGGACGTCTTGCTCCATGCTGCGGCGAGGATGGCGAACGTGGCAGAGATGTTGACGATCAGAGGCATCTTGAAGAGGAAGTTTTCGATGGGGATGTCCCAGATGTGCTTTCCGTAACCAAGTTGGGCGTTTACTGTTACGAGAGCTGTTGATGCCACTAACAGAATCTGCTGCCGTTAGGTTTTGCTCCAGTCGTGCTTTTGGAGACTCCGGTAGAAGGGGGGACTGGGCTTACCCAGGACATGATTAAGAAGTGGTCGTCCCACCAGAGCAACCGCCTCCTCGTGAGCTTGCAGTACACCCGCAGGGCAATGAACACGAGGGCCAGGCCGACACAGGCCCACGACGTGGCCACGAGGGTTGGTCCGAGGTCGTCGTGTGGCAGCGCTGCGAATTCCTCGGGCGTGAGGGCTGGGAAGCCGTTTTCTGGTGGGCGTACTTCCATTATAATTCCGAATCTTGGGGCAGATAAAGTGCTGATGCCAAATCCGCCGGTCACCTTAAGCTTGAGGAAGAATATTGATAGATAGCCAATATGGAATCTTAAGAATGAAGTTTAACGAGAGTGTATTGAAACGAGATGAACAAGCGAGAGTATAAGTGGGGAGGAACGCTTTAGCAGATGTGAAGTTGAGGAAAATCTGGCGAAAGATGGGTCGTCCCGTCTTCCTGATACAGGATGGGATATGATGAATGCTCAAAAAGGCAGGGCCCGCTTTGAGATCGGGGGCCAACAAAGCGGGTAACAGAAATTACCCGCGTAACGTCGATTCATCGACGAAGATCTGTTTATGCGGGCCCTACCTCAGATTAGCGAATTTGTAAACAATTATTGGAATGTCTCGACATGAGACGATCCGGAGCGCTAGATCAAGCTTTCGCTCCCGATGTTCGGAAACGTCCCGAGTCCGTGCCTTTGCTATATCAGTGCCAAAGTAGCGAAGGCGCATTGGCTCTTTCCGGGTGCGTCCGCGGGGCATCATGCAATGGAAAGCCATTTGTCACCTTTGAATTCATGGAGTATACGGTCGATGCTGTGAAAGGTGTTATTATTGGCCCCTTTTGGGCGCGGCGGATATATCCGGCCGTGGCCGGGCTTCCGCCGTGGTACCGGCCGCCGATCGGACGCCGATCACGGGGGTTCCAGTTCCGGGGGAGGAGCCCATCAAACAGGGTTACCGGTATGGCTGAATCCGATTAATGCGATATTCAACGCAGCGTAAAAGAATCATGTTTGAAATAGTGTGGATTGATAAGATTGACAGGCGGCCTGGTGCAAGATCGCAAATAGTCTTGATCCATATGTGCACATGCAAGCATGACGGGTTACCTTAGGACCGCTGGGCATACAAAGCTACGCTATGAGCTAAGGTACTGACGCACAAAGGCATGGAGATGCTCTAATCGTCGCACGAACACTTGAGACGCCCCGCGCCTTGTGCACTGGCCCAGTGTCAGGTTGTACATGTGGGCTGTGAGACTCGGTTGACGCTTAGCACGTTACTTGTCGTCTCCATTGTCGTTACCTCCATCAGACATATACGTAAACGGCGCAGGAACGGGAGCCGATTCATCCTTCGAGTCCCCGTCCGCCATACGCTCATCCAGTCCGCTAGCAGCACCCGCGGCCGAGTTAGCCACAGCCCTCGTCACCCCCAGTATCCCTCCCATCGTCCCCGCCCACTCCCACGGCCTCTCCCTCCCCCCAGGTAAACTATTAAAGTACTCCCACCCCATCACGCCCCCGAACCCCGTAACCCCGCCCGCCAGCCCCATCAGCACAGGCGCAAGTTTCGCCCACTCGACAAACCCCGCTCCATTAGCCGGGTTCGTCACCAGTCCGACTACCACCTTCTCCGCCGGCCACCCCTTCGCCAGGATATACTGGTACATGACTGAGTCCTCGGCGCTTCCCCACCCGCAGTAGAACTGCGCGTTGTAGAACGCAATGTCGCGGCCGCGCATTACTTCGAGAGCCTCGTAGTCGAAGCCGCTTAGGTTCGCGCGGGGGTCCAGCAGCGCGGCTGCGACGGGCGCGAGGGAGATGGTGAAGGCTGACCCAAAGTCGGAGCGGATCCGGTCGATGAGGCGGACGACGGCGGCTAGGCTCATCTTCTCCTCTACGTCAAGATCCAGCCCGTCTAGGCCTCGCTGGCGGACGAGGTCGCGTAGGGGGGCGTAGTACCGCTCAAAGGTGGCCTCGTCGGCCCCAAGCCGCGCGTAGGTCCCCGCCGCGGCGCCGCCTAGCATTCCCATCACTTTGATCCCCGCCGTCTGTAGCGCGCGGAGCTCGGACCAGAGGGTGTCGAAGCGGGGGTGGTGGGGCGGGTGGTTGTTGAGGGTTATGGCGGAAGGGTCGTCGTTTATGTGGATGGCGGCGAGCATGACGTGCGTGACGGATGTTCGGCCGCCGGATATGAGGGGTAGTACGGAGATGGGGTTGCCAGAGGCATCGTGGTGGGTTTGGTAGTAGGTTATCACGCGGGGGCGGTGCGGGATGGGAGCCATGGTTCCGGATGGTAACGGACCTTTAGGGTCCGGGGTAAGAGTGTTAGAGGGTAAAAGGAGATCTAAAGATAGATGCGCCGTGACAATGCTGGGAAACTAGGTGTAACGTCGACGATGGGTCCCTCAACTAGCGCGTTCGTTCACTGAACTGAAACAGACCGAAGCCACGTGATTATTCCCAGTGTCCACATCAACTGGCACCTGCTCTCAACTGCAAAATGTTTTCTAGTGCCGGCGGAGGCATGCGTTGCGCAGGCAAATCCTCCCTACTCTCCGAGTCTCGGAGAGCCCCTTCGTGTATTCTGCTGATGTCACTTCTCCACCAGAGTCTGACCCGCTGTGGGGAGACAGACGGCCACCGGAAAGGCCGTGTAACAACGTCATCGTAGATTGTGACACCTAGGCATGTATAAGTGCGGGTGTCGTCTGTGCGCGGGGGCCATGTCGTCCCACGGCGGGGGGGAGGACGCCGGCTCCATATAAGTGTGTGTTTGAATAGCGCGGCGGAACCTGCTCGCTCTCGTCATCAAATTCAGGATCAGTAAAGGCGTCCAGAAAGCACGGACACCAATGGCAGCCGCCTAGACGCATTGGAAAGAGGAAATTTGGAGAAATCAATGATTGGATCGGATAACTCGGGGCCCAGCTGTGGGAACCGTATCAGAAAGCCAGGAGTCCGTGATGTGGATTGATTACCGGCGAGCTGAAGGAATCCGTGTCGCGTCTTGGCCGCATGGCTAATGGGTAACTCCGTTCAGTGTATCCCGGGCCCGTGGGGCAGGTAGCACTTTCTCGATTTAGGAGCCTGATAGCTAATCCGATAATGGCTATTATATTAATACGGTATAGAGTGATACATGTATAGATAGCTATACACCCGTAATTTCCCTCCCCTTTTCCGCTGCGACTATTCCAACATAAGCTCACTTTCACTCTAAGTATACAGTCCAAGCTTATCTAGCCTGCAAAACTACACGATGCTGCGACCTAGACAATGACAACAAAATCCAAGTTTACTATATGGCTGCAAAGGCGCCTCAGGGGCTCGAAGTCCAAATCCGCGAAACAATCTGCTGACCGGCCCCCATATTTCCCTTCGCCGCGTCCTCATACCCTCACGCCAAAAGATTCACAGGAATACCTTGAAAACAATCATATACAGGCGCAGCCTTCGTCATGTCCGCTGTTTGCAAACCTGTCTGCCGACATTCGGCGTGAGATACTGCTCCTCGCCTTCGGCAAGCGCACCCTGCACATGGACCTTGTCTTCGACCATCCACTCATCTCACTGCCCACGGAGGTCCAAGCCGGGGCCGCGTCCAGGAAGTGCCATGGGAGTCATGCGGCCCTCAACACGCAGCAGCTAGGCTACTCCTCCCCCGGGCTTCCGCTCCAGATGCACCATGACAAGCCTAAGCTCTGGCGCTGGGGGGGCACCGTCTGCCACCGCAACGTGCCACTAGAGCCCGACTCCGTCATGGCCTGGATTTACGGGTGGAAGGGCCCCTGGAACGACTACTGCCAGTTAGGCAATGCCGACTATTGTCACTTTTACGGGGGTCAGTGGCCCGGCAAGTGCATTATTGGGATCATGGGTTTCCTCTTGTCTTGTAAGCAAGCGTGAGTAGAACGTCCTCGTCACCTTAATCATGCGCCGTGTTTAGGGTTTGCGTGCTAACGCGTCTGGATCAATAGCTATGTCGAGGGCATCGACATCCTGTACGGAGCTAACTGCATCAGCATCGCCAGCGAGCCCCTAATGCTCCACCTCCCCAAGCTTATCCTACCGCAACGGCTGGCGAGTATCACGACCCTGGAGCTGAGTATTAAGGCGCACGTCGAAAACCCCCGGCCTGGCGAGTTCAACGTTGACTTCAGCCACCTGGCCACAATCCTCGGCACACTCGCCGCCCACTGCCCGGGACTCCGCAGTGTGTACCTCTCCCTCGAATGCGCCGTCTACGCCAGTCCCAGTCGCCTCCCTGTCTCCTCTACGCTACGGAAAGTCGACGCCTTCTTCTGCTCTACGCGGTCCAGAAGTTTGAGAGGCATGACGCTCGAGCTGCCCAAGACCACCTACTGCGCCTGCTGGGAGGCCGCCGTTCGCCCACCCGCGGAGCACGAGCTCGAGGAGAGTCAGCCGTGTTTCGCATGGCGCTGCTTTGACGACGAGGAAGGAAAGCGGGGCCAGGCGGAGAGGGTGAAATTCGAGCCCGAGACCCAGATGCGCAGCGCCGGAAACTACCCGAAGCCGCCACTTCAGCTCCCGACGCCCGAAAACGAAGGTAAATACGTGCCTAGCGCAGGGTACTGGATCGTCGAGGGCCACGACGACCGGCCTGAATCCGCCATTTGGTGCAGCAGCTAGGGTGGGCTAGGTTATCCGGATCGCGTCTACGGGCCGCCCGTCTCGGTGAGCTTGCTCTGCTCTAAATAGTGTGTCTTGTGTTCATAGAATACGATAGCAGTGGAATGGATACGCAATATTGCGTACATATACACGAAAAAAAGGCTGTAATCTCGCATCTAACACGACGGACTAAATATCTAACCAAGTAGACTGAAATGAATACATGTTCCGTGTCATATATCCCCTTCCCTCCCTCTTCGAGTGTCACCCTAGCCGGTTTAGGGTTAGGGTGTCCGTCACCTCGGCCACGACATCATCCCGTGCATTCAGGCGTCCACCAGGCCCACGGGATCCATCTTCTGCATGCCGCCCACATCGTGCGCGCGGCGGTCGCCGTCCACGGAACCCGTCCACGAAGGGTGTACCGGTATAGATGGTCAACGGAGCTGCGGACAGGGATCCGGGCTCGGAGGATCCTTGGATGTCTAGGAACCGCGCGATGAGGGATGCTCGCCTACCGTGGAGCCGGAGCTCCTAGTCGCTCTGAGGGCCTAGCGTCTGGAGCGGACCCTGGCCCGAGCTCGCGAGCTGTTCAGGACCGAGAAGGCCGCCGCCGCAATGCTGGGTCCCGGGCTCGGCGTCCACGCTCGTGGTGCTACCGGCAAGCCTCCAGATCATAGAGGGCTGGATCGACACCCTACTGCGCCTGTCGAGCAGCGAGGTCATGCTCGTAGACTATAAGTTCTACCGGACATGACCAGGGAAGTATCTATATAAATTAGAGCGGAGCACGATAGGTTACGTGGGGGTTAGGAATATTTAGTTACCTTGCACTACTTTCCCGGTACTACGACCGAATAGTTACATGATCTGGCAAAGAACTGATAGCATTCATACGGCTAACTAGAAGCGAGAACGTAGCAAAGGGATGCTAAAAAAGAGCCAGATTTGCGGTGAAATAGTTTATGTAAGTAGATTTAAGCTTAAGTGTGGGGGTTGGACACACTGTACTTCCGCTCCGACAAGTAGAGGCGAAACCGCCACTCACAGGATGACTAAGGCACTTTGGCCACCTCGTCTCGCGAGATTTGGCCCCTCCTTCCTAACTTGCTCGATTCCCACTTTCTGCAGCTTCTCGTCGGCAGCATTATCAATCCATATTAGGTCCGACGCCTCCAGTCACACTGCGGTATGGACCTCCAAAAGAAGCGGCAAAGAGTCTCCGTGGCCTGCTTGGCCTGCCGGAAGAAGCGGATGCGCGTAGGTCTAACTTTACCGCCCCTGTCGTTCGGACTGACAATTATCGCCGACAGTGCGATGGGGTGGAGCCGGAGTGCACCCCGTGTAAGAGCAGGGGTACGCAATGTGTGTACAAACACGGTGAGAACAAGCGGAAGTGGGTAGACCCGAGATCTAGGGATGATCAGGAAGTAGCTGACAATGACTAGGCCGCCAAGCAAGAGATATGTTGAGTCTCTTGAGGCTCGGGTCAAGTTCTTGGAGGCTGAGCTGGCCAAAGCTGGCCAGCCGGTCGACACATCTTTCAAAACTGAGGATGGTCCCCTCGATGTCCCGGACGAGTATGCTACGGATGACCCGGATGAGCGAGACCCGTTGGCTGAAGTCACGGGGCTGATTGGGCGTCTGAATGTCGGCGATGACGGGGAGCTCCATTACTTTGGATCGCAAAGCAGCCTCCATCTCCTCCGCACCCAGCTTGGAGACACCGCGCCCAAGTCATCACTATACATGCAGGATCAAGGCATGACCGTCATGAAGCAACTCGGCATGGGTCGAGAAATTCCGCTGGAGCTTCAAGAGCACCTCCTAGACTTGTACTGGAAGTGGCAGAACCCGTGGTACTACGTCGTACACAAGGAGTCCTTCCTCCGGGACTTTCGGCAAAGGGGCCATGGTAGATACTGTTCGGCCCTGCTTCTCTCAGCGATATTCTCCCTTGCGTCGCGCTATTCGGACCGCCCTGAGCTGCGAAGTGACCCGGACGACCCGAATACCGCCGGCCAATCTTTCGTCGAGCAATGCAAAATCCTGTTCTTGTACGAGACGGAGGCTCCGACTATTACCACCGTGCAGGCCGCGTGCCTGATGGCGTTGAGGACCATGTCGGACAATAAGGACGCCCTCGGTTGGCTCTACTGCGGTATGTCGTCGAATTCATTGACACCGGTGTTGCGGCGCGGACTGACTTGTTCTTGTTTTAGGGAACGCCACGCGCATGGCCATGGACATGGGACTGAATCTCGACTGTTCAAATGAGGTGGCAGCGGGCTTGATCAAGGAAGAGGAGGCGGAGGTGAGGAGGGTGACGTGGTGGTCATGTCACAACATCGACAAGTAAGTTGCCGCCCTTTTCCCCGTGTAACAGTTGCAGGAATGCTTAGGCTTGTAAACCTAGGTTCTTCACCATCGCCCTCGGCAGACCGGGCTGTACCAGGAAGTGCCAGACCACCTGCCCCTATCCGAGCATGCACCGGGACGAATACGATCCGTGGGTGTCTGGTTCAGATGGGGAGCAGCCTCTGGCCGTGGCTCATGCGCATATCCCGTCTACGTCGCGGTACATCTCCGAGAGCTTGACGATTGCGAGTGAGGCTATGGATAAAATGTATGCCTTCCTCTCTACTATGTGCGGATAATGTACTGACACTTTGCCTCGCTAGATATGCGCCTAATTACATACAATCTCGCCGCGATTTAGAGCACATAATTACGAAAGCAGATGTCGAGCTGCGTTCGTTCCATACGGCCATGCCAAGCTATCTTCGTTTACCTCCCGCCCCTCGCACGCCAACACTCCCACACATCTACTTGCTTCAGTAGGTGTCTTGAACTTACCATTTGTTATCCATATTCTAACTTATAGTAGCATCCAGTATCACGTCCATCTAATCCTCCTCCATCGACCGCTCATGCGAACTCATCGATCTTGTTCCGGGGCCTCGCCTCCGGATATGGCCCCCAACTCTCATCGGGAAACCTGCCGTCATTCTGCAACTCAAATCGCAAAGTTATTGCGGACATACAAACTCCACTACACTCTAGTAAGTCACCATCAAAACGACGCGAGCACTCAAGTCTAACCGCAACTCCAGCGCACCATCCCCATCGTGGCGGTACACAACGCATTCACGGCCGCCGTCATCCACCTGATAGATGCGCTTCCCGGGGGCCAACCGCCACTTCGATCCGAGGCCTTGCGCTATCTCCGGATCTGTATAGACTCGCTGCAGGAAATGAGCAGCACGTGGTGCTCTTGGAGCATGAGAGCCCTCCGGTCGATTAGACGCCTAGCCCAAGAATGGAAGTTGGATGCGGCCGAGCTTGGGACGTCCGGCGTGTCTTCTAGCGGAAAGGAGGACCTCGATGAAACTGAAACAGGAGTTCAGATCAACGCCGTGCCCGAGATGGGAGGATTATCTGTACCTCCCTTGGAAGAGCAGGCACAGATGAACGGAGGGTATACGGGAAATGGTGGAGACTTTCTGGACTTCTCCGCCTTACCTCCTGCCCCGGAGGACGGCCTCACCAATCTCTTCCCTTTTTCTGACGGATTAGACCCGTTCGTGAAGGACTGGCTTGCCGACGGTGGAGTCGACTTCTTCAACTTGTGAATTGTTCCGCGTCGGATCCAACTGGAGGTGTATGACTAGTTGAGCATTTGCGATTAATGGAGAAATCCCAATTCCCATGATGAACACCGACACTCGGATACTGGGCTGCATTTTGTGAGCATCCGCCTTACGTGAAAGATACGGTACCCCATCATGGATTATGAGTGTTATATGACAGGGGACCGAAGACTGATGTGTAGAGACTCGGGAACGTGATAGTGATGTGGAATTTAGAGGCGAAATCAAACGAAGAGGTCAGATAGGATAAGAACGACGGCAGTGAATGGAATGGATAGGAGAACGCTACCCCGGCCCATATGCAGTGCGGCCCTAAGGAGCTTCCGGGGGATATACATCTCCGTTTGCGCTACTTACAGGGGCCGTTAAAATGGCGGAGGCGGAGGGAAGAGCGGAAGCAGGGGCGTTTTCAGTAGCAATGACCTACTTACATGGAAATTTGCTTCTTCCACTTGAGGGACACGGATACTCCTTATCCGTCCATACCCCACGCTACTCAAGGCACCTTGCTAGCATTGCTCCCCCATAAGGCGTTCGTTCGCCACCATCTTTCCTGCAGGAAGAACCCCGCGAAAAGAACTGTACGGCACCAGATTGGGAACCGGATAAGCAGTAGCCTATTCCAACTTGGACGTGTGATGTAACCCATACGCTTCGGAGAAAAGGGGGAACCTGGAGTGGCGTCAATGTGCGTGGAGGTTGGGCGGGATAAGCACTATCCGGGGTCGCCCCTCTGGTTAATCAGCCGGCAGGTGCCGTCGCTCGGCGCCCGAGAACACGGGAGTCTTACAAAAGCTGCACTGAAACGCCGTTACATCACAGTTTTGGGATTACTGACCTCTGGAGTTGAAAGGGGTTTCTAAAGGAGGGTGGTTTGTAATGGTCGGCGACCATGTATATGGCGAATCCTTCGTGGTTCGGCTTGCATCATATCATCCGCGCCATTTCATGGGCGCTGATATGACTTGCACCTGAATATATATAGCAGCTGTTGCTTTGCGTCCGTGACTGCTCTTCCAAATCACATATACCCATCATATCATATCGTACTCGTCTTATACCAACACAGTCATCGTCTCATACCATCGGCAAAATGAAGTCCGCCTTCCACGACAAGTCCCTCCAAGTCGAAATCCGCGACGTCCCCATCCCGGTCCCCAACCCCGGCCAACTCCTCATCCGGACCGTCGTCTCCGGCACCAACCCCAAGGACTGGAAGCAGCCCAAGTACTGGGCCCCCGACGTGGAGCCGATGAACCATGGCGACGACATTGCCGGGTACGTAGAGGCCGTGGGTGAGGGCGTCCTCGGATTCCGAAAGGGGGATCGCGTCGCGGCGTTCCATGCGCTTGGGGCGCCGCATGGGAGCTTTGCGGAGTATTCAGTTGCTTGGGCGAGGTCTGCGTTCCATGTTCCGCAGCATACCAGCTTCGAAGGTTTGTGCAACTTGCTCTGTTGTTTTCCCGGTGTAGGTGCAGGTGGTTAATTTTGTTACAGAGGCCGCTACTATCCCGCTCGCGGCGATGACGGCGTCGCTTGGTGTTTACCAGAGGCTGGGGCTACCCCTACCCTGGAAGCCCGCCACGGAGCGGACGCCCCTGATCGTGTACGGAGGCGCTACCGCCGTGGGAGCCTTCGCCATCAAGCTCGCCGTGCTGTCTAACGTCCACCCTATCGTCGCCGTCGCCGGTAATGGCGCCTCCTTCGTAGAGTCAATGCTGGACAAGTCCAAGGGAGACACCATCATCGACTACCGCAAGGGCGATGATCACGTCGTCGAGGGGCTACGCAAGGCGGCCGGCAGCGATGTCAGTCTCGCCTTTGACGCCGTATCCGAAAAGGGCAGCATCGCGAACCTGGACAAGGTCCTCATCAAGGGCGGCAAGATCGCGACTGTGCTGACGCCGGGCATGGTTCCCGGCGGAAGGAAGGACTCGGGGCACGTCGAGATCCTCTTCACGCTCGTCGCGACGGTGCACTCGGAGTTGTCCGAGGAGGCGAAGGCTAAGGGGGAGAAGCTAGGGGACAGGGAGTTTGGGGCGATGATGTTCCCATTTTTGGGGTTGGGGCTTGCAGAGGGGTGGTTTAAGGGGCATCCGTATGAGGTTGTCGAGGGGGGGTTGGATGGGCTACAGAAGGCGCTGGAGTTGTTGCAGGGGGGGAAGATGTCTGCTAAGAAGGCGGTTCTGCGTATTGGTGAGACTAAGGGCGTGGAGAGGAAGGATTAGGGGAGGTGTTCCCGTGATTTGGCAGAGATGACTAGCTTTATCCTTTCTGGAATATATAAGGGGTTTACAGTATTTATCAGTTTGAAGTGTCTCCTAGTTTTTCTAACATCCAGTGTACTTTTTCTTTCTTTTTTGCCCCTTCGTACGACCCAGAGAGCATGGGCAGCGGCGAAAAGACACGCCATTCTTCCTCGGCAGGTCATTGGCACTTGACGTGCCGGATGAGGCATCTTCCCAAGCAGGGATATTGGGCCGGTATAGCAACATGCGTAAAGATTCCTCTATAGTCTACACGGGAAATCAGCTACTCCTATGACACGGCCGATTCGCCCAACTTATACATTAGAGGAATGCCTCGGGGCCAGGCGCAACGGAGGCTGAACACAAGAGAGTGTCAGGGCGTGCAGGCTAACAGCGGGCTCTCGTTTCGGGGGCTTGTGAGCATGCTCTCTCCCTCCTTGTTACCAGATGGGGATCTTGCAGTCCTCGACCTCTAGAAGGCCACGGATCACGAATGCGAAAAACGAAGAAGGACCATTTTACTGTATACCGCTACTAGAAGCCGGCTATCGGAAATACCCATTCCCGCTGCCGTTCCATCGATGGAGTTCAGATGTCGCTGTCGTAAGTATATACACACTCTGACGTGGCGACGAAGATTGCGCTTCCTTCAAAATGGCCAACGAACTCATCAAAGAGGTAGACGCCCTTGACTGCCGTGACAAGCTTGGGATGTCAGTGTTCATAAAAGCCAGGCAAGGGGCTCCCTAAAAGGGGAACCATGAAGGTTTTGGTCGAGCAGCTCCTTGTACAGCTCCCCCTTTGCATAATCCTAGCCAGTCATAATCGGTCGCTCGCAAAAACAGTCGAACCAGGTAAGGCACTTTTTGGTCGAATTTTATTCCCCGCCCGCAGGACCGGGAATCCGGGGGTGTAAAAAAGAAAGCCTCGACGGAGACAAGATTCGAACTTGCGAGGCCGAAGCCATATGATTTCTAGTCATACCCATTAACCACTCTGGCACTCCGCCTGTGGTTTTGTTGCGATTCGGCCGATAAGCAGGGGTGAAGACGTGCAGATGGTCAAACGCGTTATCGCAGATGGAGCTCTGCCCCGCGCCAAAGCGGGCCAAGATGCACGTGATGGGCCCTGGACCCATCGGACCCACATCCCGAGTCCCGAGTCACGGTGGTGAACATTCACATTCCAGAACCTCGACGCGGTCCACCAAACCTGGCGCCAACCAGCCGCCAACAATCTCCCTCCGCAATCTCGAACATGCCCCCGACGCAGCCCGCGGAGGCCCTCGGAAAATGGACATTTCCGAGTCCCCGACCCAGGCCAACGACGGCCGCGACTACGAGACGGCGCGGCACCACTCGCTCGACCCCGACCCCGAGCCCGTGACGTCTTCGTTCCACGACGAGCCGCATACCTTCCTCGACGATGATACCGGGGCCGTCGTATTTGGCTCCCTGAGCCAGGATGCCAAGGTTACCTCGCCGCTCTCGGATAACCTGTCCCCTGTCGACGTCACCGCGCGCAGCGGTTGGCGGGACCAGTCGCAGCACGACGTGCAAGCCACGCCAGCGAGGCAGGTCGCCGCGCCGCCCCAGACCCCCGCGCCGGTATCGAACCCCTTCATTAGGCAGGGACACACCTCGGTGCTGAGGGCGACGCAGCTGTTCAACGCCACGCAGCTGTCGTCCGCCGGGAAGGGCTTCAGCCCCACGAGCTCGCGCCCGTCGCCGCATACGTTCCACCAGGGCTTCGGGTTTCTGAATAGTACTTCCCCCGCGGACCTTGGGACGTCGCCGTTGAAGAATCGGTTTGCGATGTCGTCGCCCTTGAGGGCTGAGGGGGGCACGTCGCCTGGGCCGCCGGCTGGGGCGCGGTCGCCGCAAGAGAGGTCGCTGTACGGCGAGCAGGGGGATGAGGATGCCGTCGAGTCGATACCCGAGTCGCCGCCAGGTGACGACCTCCCGCCGAGGAAGCGTAGGAGGCAGGAGTTGCTGGAGGACTACGAGCCGCTCGCGGCGTCCCAGCAGAGGAAGCTCCTCAACGAGTCGATCAATGGCGCCGCGGACTCGGACGACTCAGACGGGGATGGGGAGTACCAGCGTCGTTTGCAGGCGAGGCGTAGTCGGGAGCGTGCCGAGCGGAGGGTGGTTGGGATTTCGTTGGATCTTCCGAAGAAGGGTGAGATGGCTTCGAGGCGTGCTGCGACGCAGAGGACGCCGACGGGTCGGCTGTCGAAGAGGTGGAGGGGGTATGAGAGGAGGCCGTCGAGTCCTCGGGCGAGGTCGGTCAATCTTGGGGCGGAGGTGGTGCCGGACGATGACTTGCCGCCCACGCAGATTCCGGAGCAGCCCCCTCCAGCAGAGCTGTCCTTACCACAGCACAATCCAGAGGAGGGTAACGGACTGGTCGATGGGATACCTGGGACGAGCTCGCCGCCGCTTATTACCGCACACCGAGTTATTTCACAGCAGAGAAGTGAGGAGCTGCCTAGCGCTGCGTCCTCGAACTCGGTCCCCACTCGAATACCGCAGTCCTCGCAGCGCACGAAACACAAACGGGGCCAATCGGACAATGCAATCCCGGAGTCGCCCATCGCCGTCCCGGAGTCGGACTACACTCAGGGAGCCCCGGCCAGCGACGCTACTCGCCAGTCGAGTCTCGAGCAGGTCGCGGGGACGGGCGAGACGCCGCGACCGCCGCCAGATCTCCCGCCTACACAACCGCCTACGCAACCGCCTTTACATCCCAAACCCGTGGCCCAGCCTGAAACCTCACTAAAACCTACGATTCACAATGCGAGCTCGGCCGCCCAACCCGACGTCCCACCCCCCGCGAGTCCAGCCTCGTCGTCATCACAGCTAACCGCCTTGTCGGCGACCCCGTCTCCGGTCGCCTCCCCAACAACGATGAGGCCCTCGCCCGAGGTGGACTGGTACGCCAGCTCCGCGGCCTTTGAGCTGCCCGCGCCGAGGAGCCGCCGGCCTGTGAAAAAGACGTACTCGCGCCCTCTCCGGAAATCACTGCCGCGGTCCCTGCGCAGCCGGGAGTCCCCCAACCCGGACACCGATGCCGCCACCGACTCGCACGACGAACTCATCAGGACACCCGTTCGCAAGCCGCGAGCGTCGAGGTCCCTCCGGCGGGAGTCCCTCATGCCAGACTCACCCGACGAGCTCCAGGGACATAGTCCGTCACGGTACGCCCATCTCAAGGCGCTGCACTCGCGCTTCAATGGCAGCCACGGGCCCAATGGTGGCGGACTATTTGAGAACATGGCGTTCGCGATCTCATTCCAGGAGAGGAGGGACGGCGAGAGCGCAGAGGAGTACGCCGAGCGGTGCCGGGCCAGCGAGGATCTTGCGGGGCTTGTAACCGCCGCAGGCGGGCGTGTGCTACGGCATGGGTTCAGCGAGCTGCTGGATCCGAGCGAGGATGGCCCGGGGGTGGAGCTGCGTGGTGGGGCGAGGGGCCTGGGTTTCACGGCGCTGTTGGCGGACGGGCATTCGAGGAAGGTCAAGTTCATGCAGGCTCTTGCGCTGGGGCTGCCGTGCCTTGCGTACCAGTGGGCCACTGCCTCGCTGGAGAGGGAAGAGGTGCAGGAGTGGGGTTCGTACCTCCTCTGCGCGGGACAGTCGGTTCCCAGAGGGAACGCGCTTCTCTCGCGGTCGCTGGTGCCGTATCCCGCTGGGACGGCGAAGCTAGAGGATGTGGTGGCCGGGAGGAAGCTGTTGCTCGGGGGACAGAGGATATTGCTCGTCATGAAGGCGAGGGAGGGGGAGGGGATGGCGTACGTTGTTCTCGCGCGGATTGTGGGGGCGGAGATAACGAGGGTGAGGAGCGCGAGGGAGGGGAGGAAGGCGCTTAGGAAGGGGGGGTTCGAGTGGGTTTATGGGGATGAGGGGGGTTCCTTTGGAAAGGGGGAGGGTGGGGGGATGGCTAACGGGGAAGGAGAGGGGCAGCGGGCGAGGTGTTTGAGTAACGAGTTGATTATTCAGAGCTTGATTGCTGGGAGGGTTATTGACGAGGGAGAGAGGGTGGCGTATCGGATTTGAGGTCTTGGGTTCTACGGGCGGAGTTTTGGAGCTGTTGGGATTGGGTCTGGGATTTGGGTTGGGGTTTACGGCGATTGGACTACGGAGTAGGGCTAGGATAGTTCTGAATCAGGAGAGCTGTGAGGCTGCGGCCTGCGTCTCGTGTTCGTGGCTCTTGACACTCGTGGTGGCTGCTTACACGGCCTGCATGTATCCCAATGTGAGCTGTCCATGCGACGCCCGCATGAAGTCAATGCGGGGTTCCCAAAGACGGGTGAGGGGCTGCTCCTCCAGCCATCGAAACCGCGGCCACTCGATGGGACGAGAAGACTGCCGGCATGCCTGAATTCGGCGGCTAACCGGTTCAAGGCTAGCCCCGTGTGGGGGGACCCGCGGATACCACCCTCCCCTCCGAAAATCGAACCGCCAAGCTGGCAGCAGAGGAGGAAGTGGGAGCAAGGAATCGGCCCGGAACTCTCAAGCCGAGATCCACAAGACTAAAGCCCGAGAGCCCCACGCTTACTGAGAAGTGAGTGAGCATAGCGTCCCGGGCAGACTTGCCTTTACCCCGCAACAGGCTGGAGCCAGAAGAAGCTCCGAGAGCGGGAAAAACACCCCGCATTCCGACTACAAATCAACCACGTTTTTCTTCCCGCCCGCGTCATCGCGTCTTTCCCCTCATAAGACTTCCTCTCCTCAAAGCTCCATCTTGCCTCAACCCTCTCAGACCACTGCCCACTCCACCTTAGCAAGACGAAGTCCCGAAGATAGCAGCCATGTCCTCCCTCCACCAGGCCCCGCCCTTTAGGGCCGAGCACATGGGCTCCCTCCTCCGCCCGCAGGCCCTCCTCTCCGTCCGCGCCAAGATCCGCGACGAGAACCTCGCCCCCGAGGCCGCGGGCCTCCCGGCCGTGGAGAAGGAGGCTGTCGCGGACGTGGTGAAGCTGCAGCGCGAGCTTGGGTTCCGCGCCGTGACGGACGGGGAGTTTACGCGCACCCGCTTCTGGGGGCTAACCTGGGACGAGTTCGAGGGCACGACGAGGCTTCAGGACGCGGATGCCGCCATGTTCAGGCTGTACCACCCCGATGTGGTGAGCTTGATTGAGAAGGACCGAAAGGTCATGCCGGGCGACAGCGTCATCGCGGGGGGGAAGCTGCGGCACGACCCCAAGAAGTCGGTCTCGAACATGCACGAGCTGCGGCTGATGCAGAGCGTGCTGCCCGAGAGCCAGTGGGGGGACATCAAGATGACGATGATTACGCCGGCGTGGTTCCACATGCGGTACAAGGAGGGGTGCGCGTACTCGAAGGAGGCGTATGCCAATGACGCGGAGTACTTTAAGGACGTGGCCAAGGTGTACAAGGCGGAGCTGCAGCAGCTTTATGATGCCGGGCTGCGTAACGTGCAGTTTGACGACCCGGGCATGGCCTGTGAGTTACCCCTGAAGGCCCCTTCCCCAACCCCTCTTGACTCCTTCTTACCACCACCCCCCTTTCTCTCCTCGTTGCCCCCTCCCCTCAAACTTCCCCTTCTCCTACACTCTGGCCAGGGAAGTACTGACACCTCCAGACTTCTGCTCCCAAAAGTTCCGCGACGGCTGGGCCGCCGACCCCTCCAACACCGGCACCGTAGAGTCCCTCTTCGACGCCTACATCGCCCTCTACAACGACACCCTCGCCGGCCTCCCCTCGGACCTGCACACCGGCATCCACCTCTGCCGCGGCAACTTCATCGGCGGCCGCCACTTCGCCGAGGGCGCCTACGACGTCATCGCCAAGAAGCTCTTTGAGAACCTCAACGTCGCGACGTTCTACCTCGAGTACGACACCGACAGGTCGGGCGGCTTCGAGCCGCTGAAGCACCTCCCGAAGAACAAGAACGTCGTGCTGGGCATCGTGAGCACCAAGCTGAGGGAGCTGGAGGACAAGGAGGCCATGAAGAAGAGGGTCTACGGCGCGGCGGACGTCATTGCCGAGGGCAGCGGGGAGAGCAGGGAGGAGGCGCTGAAGAGGGTGTGTGTGAGCCCGCAGTGCGGGTTTAGCACGCATGAGAGCGGGTACCCGCTCGGGATCGAGGAGGAGAGGGCGAAGCTTGGGCTTGTGAGGAAGATTGCGGATGAGATTTGGGGGGAGCCGTGAAGTGTTGCTGTTGGGAGAGAGAAGGGCGAGTTTTCTGGCGGAGGACGGAGTTACGGAGTCATTATATGAGGGGAGTGGAGGGAGTGGAGGGAAGGCCAAGGGCGGTATGTGGGAAGGCAGGCGTTGATTCAACAAGAGATACCCGGTAGTGTTGCTTCAAGCTGGGTATGACATCGGGCAGCTCAACTTCGCCCGGGGCGCGGACGAGTCCGCGGCGGCGGCATGTATATGAATCTGGCATGTATATGAATCTGACATGTTCAAAGGCTCCTATCTAACGCCGGTCCTCCATGCACCGCCTTCTCCGTCTATGTGAAGGGCTTGCCATAACTCCGGGTATCCTACGATCTATAGCCTGATCTTCTCTGCTCTGGTCAGGTCAGCTTGAGGTCGGATCAGTCCAGCTCTACACCGTCACCTTGTCCAACCGCGGCATCGCCACCTCCCCATCCATCTTCCCATCGATCCTCTGCCCCTCCACCCCCTCCACCCCCTCCACTGTCACCGTCTCGGGCGACCCCGTCCCAGACGACCCCTCGATAACAACCTCCCCGATACCAGGCTCCATATCCGCCTCCATATCCGTCTCGCTATTCTCCAGCCCCTCCTTCCCGCCGCCACCCGGAACATCCTTGAAGAGCGCCACGGGGTCGATGTACTCCCACCCCCTCACGCCCTCCCTCTTCAGAATCGCAGTATCGTTGTTGACACCGCTCGGGTTGGAGGCCATATTGACCGGTCCCTCGGCCATGTCACCCTTCGACGTCCGGCCCACGGGAACCCCGTTGTCGCGCAGGAACTGGAGCATGGCCCGCAGATTCAGCCGCGTCACCCTATCCGGCTCCGTAACGCCCACCTTCTTCGTCAGGAACGGGAAGAGGACGCCGAAATCGGACTGGTTGAGGTGCGCCGACGCATTGACGAGGTAGAAATTCGCGGCGGGGGTGCGCTTCCCGTCGCGGAGGTACATCTCGTCCGTGATGACCTCCGCGGAAGGGTCCGGGGAGAAGAGGCGCGCGATGACGAGGAGGTGCGGGGTGTTCTTGTAGAACACCTCGCTAGAGATGGAGAGGATGCCGGAGCCGCCCTTCGGGCCGTCGTAGCACGGCATCGGGAGCCGGAAGAGGGGGTCCGAGTCTGCGCCGCACATGGGGGTCGCCCACAGGTCCAGGAGTATCACGGGGGTGTCGGACGTTATCTGGTTCCTAATCTTTGCGTCGCCCGGCCTGAAAAGCGGGCGCTTCATGGACCTGACGGAAGGGGCGTCGGCGTAGTAGGTCGACTTGAGGAGCTGTATCGTCGTCGCGCTGCCGAAGCTGTGGCCCGCGAAGACCACCTTCCCCGGCCTTAGATCCAGCGCGCCCTTCAGACCATCGAGACTCCGTGTTGAAACATTCAGGTTCGTGAGCTTTTCTCCCGAGTTGATCCTCTCCATCGCCTCATAGATAAGCGCCATTTCCCAGAGCCGGATCCGAAGCTGGCCTTCGCGGCGCGCATACATCTCGGGGCACTCGTCGTGCGATATCCGCCTGAACGGCACAATCTTTGACCGCTTCTTTTTCGAGTTGGGCGAGGGGTTCCGGATGAAGGAGGTCACGGCGCTGCCGTCGCGGTGCTCCGGGCAGAGGACGACGGCGCCGTGGGAGGCGAGGGAGCCGGCGATGTACGAGTAGGCGTTGCGGGAGCCGCCGAGGCCGTGGGAGAAGATGATGGTCGGGTGTGCGCCGGAGGGGTTAGGGAGAAGGGGGACGTTTTTCCTGGCGGGTATGGTGGTGTAGTGGAGGTGTCGGGGGATGAAGCTGCCGCGCAACGTCAGTGTTGATCTGGGGGAGGTTGGTTCACTTGGGATACAAGGGAGACTCACGAGAAGACGCCGGCCAGGAAGGAATTCGCGCCCGCGAACTTAGTGTACCCCGCGATGTGCTCCCTCTGCGGCGCGGGCAGCCACGACGCCTTCGCGGCCTTGCGCTTGCCCTCGACCGGCTCGGCCGGGTAGAACACCCGGAACTGCACCGTCGCGATGTGCTCCGCGCCTTCCGGGCGGGCGCATGGCGAGGGCAGGTCCGCGACGGGGACCTCGACGTCTACGGTGCCGACGGGGTGGGGCCCCGTGTACGGCGGGAAGGACGGTACGGGGTTTAGGGAGGGCATTGGGCTTGTGTCCCTGTGCGATGTGCGCCCTGCGTCGTGTTCGTGTGGAGAGAGAGGACGATCGCGGTGGAGTGGCGAGGTCAGATGCTACGTGGCTGGGCGTCTCGCCGGAGATCAAACGCGGAGAGAACGTGGGGAGAAAGGGAGGATAGGAGAAGAAAACGAGGAGAAACCCGAAAGACTGAGAGACAGAAGTGAAGAAAGAGAGAAAAAGAGGGTAAGTTGGGTCGAGAAACCCACTTTCACATGCCCTCGACACCAAGACCCAAAGGGCGGGAGACTCCAGGAAAAGGCGGCGGCCCACGAGAATCCCGGTACTAACGGCCCCACCGGGAGCCCCACTTGCGCCCAGCTCCTTGGCGCAGGGGCGCTTCCTTCTAGGCGGGCTCGGTGGGCGCGGTGGGCGCGGTGGCGCATCATATTTCCCGCATCGCTGCGTTTTTGCGCCGGACGTTCCGGCGGTGCCGGGTGCCGGGGGCGTCCACCTGAATACACGGATACGTCATTTTTTTCGCCGCCCCACTGGGACCGGTGGGGGATTGGGCATTGGGCAGTATTTTCTGGCTCGTTTTTTTTTCGGATTTGTCGTTAATGTCGGGTTATACGTGTATTTCACGGAGGTTTTTTCGGGTCTTCGCGAAGTGGTAAGGGGGCGTCTCCACTTTCGAATGCGGCTCGGTTCCTTCCCGATTCGTGAGCGTGGGGGAGCCTCCGACCGGAAGGGGAGGGAGCGAAAAGGTCGGCGCCACGTCGTCGCCGGAAGAGCACATCGTGCATCAGGCAACGGTCAATCGTCGCGCTGCCGCTCAGATCAATCCGCAAGAGAAATCCGAGGAGACTGGCGAGAATGTTGCCGGAAAAGGCGGTCTCGGGAAACCGCCGGATTTTTTAACCCCGCGGAACATGCGTTCTCGTGATGAAGGAAGGTGGTACTGGACGCGGACCCCTGGCCTACTTCGCCCCTAGCCAACGAGGATATCATTAGCTCGTCTTAAAGAGGCGCAGTCGGATTCAGGATGACGGGAAAACGGCAACGCGGACACGTTGCGACACCGACACAGACGCGGGGTATATCACCAGGTGCCATTGCTCCTTCCCCCGCAAAGGCGGGGTCAGCGGCAGTTCCTTCCTCCGTCCGCAGTTAGCGCTCCCCGCATCGGCATCGGGGGCAGTAACGACCGACGCCACGGGTAGGTGCTTCCGTCCCCCGCGGCGCAGAACGGTCATGCTCCCCAGGCAACGGAGTGGTTCTATTCAGACGCCTTCTATCACTCCCCGTCGCGGGGATACAAGCATCAGGGGTATCAATCAAAAATCGCACTAGACCCCCATCCACGGCCCCGCGGACTGCACCGGCACCGTCGGCGCCCTCTCCCCCGACTCCCGCGCCAGCCTATCCGCGAGCCCCGTCCTCCACACGCTAGCCGCGAGGCTGGCACCCGACTCGCGAAGATATGGCCTTGCGTACGTCGGGCCCGCGACCAGCGCGTCGACGTACTCCGCCAGCAGATCCGCCATGTCGACGTCGTGCCTGTTCACGACGCGGATGGGTTCGTCCGGCGCGTCAGACCGGCGAAGGAGGATCCGGAAACGCGGGTCCAGGCTCCCAAAGTCGCCAATGGCAAGGAGGGACAGCGAGGGGAGCTTGGGGGTGTGGAGGGCCCAGGTCGCGAGGTCGTAGGCCTGGGGCGTGAGGATCCGGTGGGGGTCGAGGCGCCCGCCGGCCTGCGGATCTGGGCGAGCTTCGCCTAGGGAGGGGCTGCAGTGGCGGGGTGTTTCCTCGTGGTCGTGGCGCAGATGGAGGACGCGGAGTTTGGTGAGGGCTTCGGGGTGGGTGAGTTCGTCTAGGAGCATTTTCTGCGGTTGTTAGCTTTGTCCTCGTATAGGCTGTAACATGTGGAACGGAGGCAATGGGGCGCAGCGATGTGACGAGAGATGAGAGTGGCCATGACGGTCCGGCAAAGGCATGACAAGGGCAATAGGGAGCGGCACTCACCACCTGCTCCGGGCGTCCAGCACACCCCAGAATCTCCACCCTCGGAGAATACGACAGCGGCCCCCGGCGGGGATCCAGCGCGGGGAAGCCAATCTTATCCCCGACCCACCACCGCCGCACGTCAAACACCGCCACGGGCGGCACGTCGTGAAGCACGGCGCGCCGCAGACTCGGAAGCCGGAAGTCCAGCGCCGGCTTTTCGCCGTCAATGGCGTGGGTCCTCGACGACGCGCCGTTGGCCCTGTAGGCGCGCAGCTCCCGGAGCTCGGGGCACGAGGGGAGCAGCTGCTCGAGGGCGAGGTGGGTGCTGCCCTCTTCGTCGTGCTCGCGCGAGGTGTGCAGCTCGAGCGCCCGGAGGGGAAGCCCGCCGGGTGGCGCGCGGGTTGCCGCGCAGCGGAGGAGGGCCCTGTACCGCTGGCATTGCTTCAGCGCGAGGGACTCGAGGCGCGGGACGTTGAGCGCGTGGTAGAGCTCCTCCGCGCGGAGCGTCGAGAGGTCCACATTCGTAAGCGACAGCCTCTTCAACCGCGGAAACACTGCGTCCTCCGCCCCAACCTGCATACCCAGTATCAGCGCCGGGAAGTAACTCGACGCATCGAGGTTATCCGCTGCCGGCGCATCGCGACTGATCGTGGAACTAAGGTAGTCCAACTCAAGGTTCTCGAGGCGGGGCGCCGCGGAAGCCAGGGCGCGCGACGCGAGGCGGAACTGCGAAAGGTGGATGCCCGTCCAGGAGAGGGTGTGCAGGTTCGCGAAGGGGGTTAGGTCGAGCGTGCGGGTCTGGCAGCGGAGGCCGAGGCGGTGGTAGCAGGTCGATAGGCGGAGTTCTTCGAGGTTGGGTTGCGTAGTTTCGAGGAGGCCGGCGGGCCCGAGGATGTCGGGCTGGACGCAGATTCCGAGGAGCCAACTGAGATGTCGGTTAGAACGGGACTGAGGGCCAGAGAGTGGGTGGAGAGGGAGGGATGAGAAACCCACGTAAACTTCCGTAGGCGGCCAGGCTCGCACCCCGCCAACACATCCCGGATAAGCGCCTCCCCGGTCTCGGCCTCCCTTCCCGAATCCGCGAGATCACACCCCGGGCACCGTCCCCGTATGCTCCCGCTCACGGTATCACTCGGGACTGGCGACGCGACGGTCACTGACGTGGCGCGGCGCACAGAGGCGGCGACGTCCCCGGCCTGCGGGCGGAGTGTCCGACCGTTCGCCGAGAGGAGGAGGGCGTCGTCTTGTAATAGGGGGGCTGCGATTGCGCGGTAGCGTGTGCTGGTTCGGGAGAGGCGGGAGAGAGTTTGGCGGGGGAGCTGGGGGTTTACGTTAGTGGTTGCTGAGATGGAGGGCAATTGGGATGTACATCGGTTGCGATTTGTTGGAGGAGCTCCGGTGGGAGCTGGTCGAGGCTCATGACGCAGGTGGGGTCCGGGGGCCAGCTTCTCGCGGGAGGGAGGCGGTGTTTTGTGAGGTGAGTTCGTGTCGTCGTTTTTGCGTTATTGACGATTGACGATTCGGAGTTAGAGTTGGGGTCACGTCTGCGTGTTGTCGACTGAATGCAATTGCAGGCAGCTGGATAATCCGGCCACACACTACCCCACCACCCCGCCATATCCAACCCTTTTGCAGGGATCGGATCCCCGCGTTGCCCCGCGGTCCAAAGATCCCAGCGGCCTTCATCTGGCATCGCACCTCACTAAACCACTAGCGAAATTGTAAAACTGTAAGTATTGACGATTCATGGCGGGATATTATAGAGGTGCAAATGGGCAGCGGACCGAAGCAGCTCGAGGAACCTGCGTTGGCCACTCTCCGTATAAGTCATCCGCATTCGTTCGCGGATTGTCCTCGCGCAGCTCAGCTACCATCGCCAAGAGGACTTGAAGCTGTGACAATAATGCCTCGCATCCTTAGCCCTCAGTATATTCGTGGATCCAACGATCGTGGCACCAGGGAACGACGCACGGCATCTCTCCTTCAAAGATCTCTGGGTCAATCAGAACTCCTCAACCGGTTTAAGCTCCTACTGTAAAACGGCAGACCGCATCTACGGGGTCTCCTACTTCAACGTCGCATGCTGGTGGCCCCGCATCCGCGTTACGAGGACCTCCACGGACAAGCCGAGGATGGATGCGCCCGACGCCTCGGGCAAGCTCCCGTTTAGTTAACAGACCTACGTTCTCTGCGCCCACGGCAGACGCCGCCGTGCATTATTCGGACGACGAAGCGAGGAGCCCCTCGCTCAAGTAGGTCGGTGAGCAATTGTGCGCGGACTCGGAGAAGACCCGGGGAAACGGTAACGAGGAATCTTTGGATTGTAGTGGGACGCGCCGCGCCGAGTCATGCCGGCCCGCCGAAGGTTGTTTGTGGCGCGCGTGATTGTCTCGACACATGCGTCGTTGCGCGACGCGAAAACGACCCGTGCCACCGAGATTCAGTTGACAGTTCATTTGTCGGTGGCACCGGGGCCGCATCCGGTGAGGCTGTCTGGGTGGGCGCACGGCAGTTGACCTAGCGACGGGACTGGGTCGCCGGGGCTCAGTCCGGTCCCCGGAAACGTTCTCGAACAGAGGTGCGTTGGTGGTGGGACGAGGATTCGCTCGAAGCCCCGATGGGCGGGACAGGACTGTTATGGAGCTCCTGCGCGGGCGCATGTTTGGTTGTGCGGGGACCGGGGCGCTGGTTTGCTGCGAGGTCGAGTACATTGTGCGACGTCGAGACGGGTCCTTCGCGGGAATATTCCGCTTCCAAAACGGCCCCGACAGCGAGGGCGGCAAGCGAGGCTTTCCGGATTGAAGGGGAATAGGCATCAGAAACGAGCGATGGCGTTGAGCTCGGGCCCGCCTCTCTCAAGCGGTGGAGTCCCGCTACAGAGCAGGTGGATGCGGATTTGAGTTTGACGCTACGGCTAATCGGATGTGGCGTCACTACCATCTCGGCGGCGTCGCTCGTTGGCGATGAGGCGGGCGGCAAGGTTCGGTCCGCCGGGGCGTTCCTGATTTGAAGGCGGTAGGATCCCGGAGGCGCGGGACCGGGGCTGACTTTCCACAGAGCATTTAGCAATATTACGATAATATGAATATATCCCGGATTGGATGAAGAAGCGCACGTCATAGGAAAAGCAAAAGGCACAGGTGCATCATACTTGTACATCATACGACGAGGGGTCCGCAGTGCGGGGCGTTGCTCCTTCCCAATGAGCCGCCGCCTCCACGTGGGAGGCAGGCACGAGGGCCGGGTAATCACATGTGGAAGGCGTGCCCAGAGCAGCTGAGGGCCCCGTACCCGTAATACCTCGACGCCCGCAACTGTTTGCGCCAGTGGATGTCTCGGTGGCAGAGACAGCGGCGCGACACCCAGCGACACCACGCCCAACGCGACGCAAAACGTCCCCTCTTGTCTCGCCTACCAGCCCGGGGACCTAGCAACGAAGGACCCCGGCATTTCTTTCCCACCTCGATCCCGGCGAGGGGCAACGAAAACAAACGCACAAACTTTACGGCCATATCGCCATGAGTGTGCCATCTGCGCTCCCGTCTCGGCACGTCCATCCGAGAGCCCGCGAGACAACCCCCGTCCAGGGCTGCGCCGAAATCGGTTTAGTGTGCGGTGGGGCCTCAAGAGACTGCCGAATCTCCTTCCCTCCCGTCACCACACAGAGAAAGCGACGCAAAACGGGGGTAATCTCTGGGCAGAGTCCATGATTACGCCATCCCAATTCCCCATTATGGCTCCATGTTTTTTTCGTCTTCTCCACCGGGACTCGCGAAATCTACCCCTAACGTTATCCTCGGAGTTACTATCGGGCGGCGGGCTCTGTCCAATCTCTCCTGCCCTATTATACCTCCGCACCATGTAGTCTATTCCACGCGGCCGCTCCTTTTCTACCAACCTTAACCTTAATTTCCTTCCTTTATTTACTTCCCCGCGCGCTCCCGTCCTGTTTTTCGCGGACGGGCTCGATGCTGCGTCCTGGATTCCCCTAGTGTCCAGACCCGCGAGGGCCACCGAGATCGAGGATGAAGTTCGCCAAGCAGCTCCAGCAGGACCTCGTCCCTGGTACGCATCCCGTGCCCCCAATCCACCGTGGAGACTCCGCTGACACCCCCCAGAATGGAGGCTCAAGTACTTCGACTACAAGACCGGCAAGAAGCACGTCAAGGCCGTCTCAAAGGCCATCTACCGCGCCAACAACACGCCGCACTCGCTCTACCGCCCCGTCCCCGGCCACGACTCCCACGACCCGGCCGAGAGCTACGCCGACGATGTCGCCGCCCCGTCGTCGCACAGGGTCGCACGGCCGATCCCGACGCGCCCGTCCGAGAGCGACCGTCTCACCGGCGCGGGTTCGGGGCACGACCTGCAGTACGGCAGCTTCGTGATGACCCCGCCCGCGCTGTCCGCCGAGGATGATGCGAATGCGAACGCCTTTGAGCTGCCCGACCCGGCCATGAACCCCGGCCCGCACTCGACCACCGGCTCGAGCAGGTGGGGCCGGAAGAGGACCCCCACGAACGGCACCTGGTGCGCCGCCTCCTCGCGCGACGGGGCGCCCACCGTGACCCGCACCCTCACCAACACGCCGCCGCACCCTCTCCAGCGCCTCTTCAGCACGTCGTCGGTGCGCGGCGCTCGCGGCGCCCGCAACCAGGCCGACATTTCGCTGCAGAGCCTCGACGTCGTGCGCGAGCGGCAGCAAGACTTCTTCGCGTTCCTCGACGGCGAGCTGGACAAGGTGGAGAGGTTCTATCGCTCCAAGGAGGACCAGGCGGGGAAGCGCCTCGCGCTGCTGCGGGAGCAGCTGCACGAGATGCGCAACTGCAGGATCCAGGAAATGGCGGATGCGAAGGCGAGAGCCCGGCGGACGCAGCCGGGCAGCGATGGCGCGGCGGACACGCTTCTCGGGAACGGGACGCGCTGGATACAGCCGCTCAAGTCTAAGGTCTTCAGCCCCGGGCCGAACTCCAAGGCGCTGCAGAAGATGGCGCAGACGCCCGTCCTGCAGGGCCACGGCCCGTCCTCGTCCGGCGACGCGCGGCTTGACTACATCCGGCGGGCCGAGAACCCCGCGATCCCCTACCGCACTGCAAAGCGCAAGCTCAAGCACGCGCTGCAGGAATTCTACCGCGGGCTCGAGCTCCTAAAGTCGTACGCGCTCCTCAACCGCACCGCCTTCCGCAAGATCAACAAGAAGTACGACAAGGCGGTGCGCGCGCGCCCGCCGTACCGGTACCTGAACGAGAAGGTGAACACGTCGTACTTTGTGACGAGCGACGCGCTGGACGGGTACATACAGACGGTGGAGGACCTGTACGCGCGGTACTTTGAGAAGAACAACCGGAAGGTGGCGGTGGGCAAGCTGCGGAGCCTGGCGGGGAGGCGGGGGGACAACTCGGCGAGCGCGTTCCGGAACGGGGCGCTGATCGGGACGGGGCTGGTCTTTGCGCTGCAGGGCCTATCGTTTGCGGTCAATATCCTGAACGACGAGGGGGAGGAGGATGAGGTGCGAAGGAATACGGGGTATCTGCTGCAGATCTACGCGGGGTACTTCCTGATGCTGTACCTCTTCATCCTGTTCTGCCTTGACTGCCGCTTCTGGCGCCGCTTCAAGGTCAACTACCCCTTCATTTTCGAGCTCGACCCGCGGCACCACCTCGACTGGCGCCAGCTGGCCGAGTTCCCCAGCTTCTTTACGTTTGTGTTTGGGCTCTTCATGTGGTTGAATTTCAGCAGGTACGGGGCCGGCGAGATGTACCTGTGGTATCCGGTGATTTTGATCGCCGTGTCGGTGTTTATTATTTTCTTGCCGGCGCCGGTGCTGAGGGCGCGGAGCCGGAGCTGGTTTGCTTATTCTCATGTGAGTTTAAGGGTTGGGTTCCCTTTAGGTCTTGGGTGAGGGAACTAACGGTTGTAGTGGCGGCTTTTGCTAGCGGGATTGTATCCTGTCGAGTTCCGGGACTTCTTCCTGGGCGACATCTACTGCTCACTAACCTACGCCACCTGCGTGAGTCCCCCCTCACTCCCTCCTCCTGTTCCCCTCGTCCTTATCTTATCCGAACTAAAGCTAACACCCCCCAAGAACATCGAGCTCTTCTTCTGCATCTACGCAAACAAGTGGGAGAACCCCTCCCAGTGCAACTCGAGCTCCTCCCGCCTCCTCGGCTTCCTCGCCGCCCTGCCCCCCATCTGGCGTTTCCTCCAATGCCTCCGCCGCTACCGCGACACCCGAAACGTCTTCCCCCACCTCGTCAACGGGGGCAAGTACACCATGTCCATCGTGGCGGCCGTCACGCTGTCGCTCTACCGGATCTCGCCGGGGGCGGGGACGCTTGGAGCCTTTATTGCGTTTTCGACTATTAACGCTATCTACTGCTGTATGTCCATGTTCTCATCCCCCTATTTCCTTCGTTTTCCCTTTTTGTTGGGGGGGGGGGGGGGTTGTTTTGTGGTCTTCGGTGATACTCGTACTAACAGACACAGCCATCTGGGACCTCTTCATGGACTTCTCCCTCCTCCAACCGCGCTCTCCCGCCCCGCTCCTCCGCCCCATCACGGCCCTCAAGCCGCACATGATCTACTACGCCATCATGACAATCGACCCCATCCTCCGCTTCTCGTGGATCGCCATCGCCATATTCACGCACGACAAGCAGCACTCCACCGTCGTGTCCTTCATCGTCGGGCTCCTGGAGGTCACGCGCAGGGGCCTGTGGGCGCTGATCAGGGTCGAGAACGAGCACTGCGCCAACGTGGGGGCGTACAAGGCTAGCCGGGACGTCCCGCTGCCGTACGTGTTTGAGGAGGTGGAGGATACGCCGGAGACGGACGTGGATGAGGAGGGCGGCGCGGGGGTCGGTGGGGCGGGTGGGATGAGGGGGAGGGAGGGGACGGGGCTGAGTCGGATCCTGGCGGATGCTCATGTGCAGGACTTTGAGAAGCGGAGGAGGGACGATGACGGGGTTGTGGAGGAGGCGGAGGAGGGGAGTGATGGGGAGGGGAGCGAGGAGGGGATGGGTTCTGGGGGGATTAGCGAGGATGAGGGGGTCAAGTTGCCGTAGGGCGGTGACTGTGGTTCTTCGTCAAGGGGTCGTGGTCGATGGTAGTAGTCTGGTGTTTTTTTTCTCCGTGTTCTCGAGTGGAAGGCATTTTCAGGATGGGGGTTTCAAGACTCATCTTGGATAGAAGCGGGGGGTATAACATAGAAAGCATCTTGCATCCGCATTCCCGGCGTTAGCCCTCAATTCCACATCCTTGTTTCCACCAGCTGTCCCAACCATCTCGTCCCCCGCGTCACGGAGTCTCGCTGATCCGCACGTACACCTCACGAGTCCCGACTCACAACGCCACATCTACCGGCGGCAGGTCACCAGCCTGATACTCATCTGCTTTAAATGTACAAAGCTACCACTGCACTCCCCCCCCCCTTCTTCTTCCGAGTCACGGAAACATTCATGCCAGGGGCAAAGGAAAATGAAAACATCTCGATTGAAATGCAAACGATGTGGATGAACCGGCACTCCCAACTCCCCCCTTCCCGCCATAACTCCATAGCCCCCGGATGAAAACCGAACAAATGATACCACGCCCTCCCTCTCTTGTATACTGTATATGTATATCATGCCAGAACTCCGTTCCATTCGTCCCCGGCCTTTACGACATGTTTCCACCCGCGGGGAGCCCCCCTTTGGGCGTAGAGAACGCAACAATGTACGGGCCCGGACTTGCTTCGCCGTTGATCGTTGCCAGCGCATTTGTCTCGGGGATTCTGGCCCCGGTGGTTCCGTCGCAGGCAGGCGAATCCAGCCGAGTCCGCACCCTGTGTCCTGGGGCCGCGGTAACTCATATAACCCGCCGCCCTCTAAAGAAATCCATTCAGATGCCGACAGCCTTCCAAGGTCCCCCCAACCACACGCTCCCCCTCCCTCCCCCCCGCCCAGCTCGACACCTCGACACCACCACACTCCCTACACCCCCGCCTTCAACTCCCAGACCTTGCCCTTCCCCGGCCCCCGCACCGCGACGTGCTCCAGCATCGCCTTGGTCTGCGCCTTGCTGAGGCTCTCGAACTGCAGGCCCAGCACCTCGACGATGGCCAGCTTGCTCAGCTTCCGGTTCGCCAGCACCGCCTCCTTGAACTCGGGTATGAGGTCCGGCCTCGCGACGGCCTTTGGGTCGTCGGCGTTGGACGGGACGGGGGCCTGGGCTTGCGGGTTGGAGGGGGCGGGGTGGGAGGGGGGCGGCATCTTCTTCGGGGGGGACCAGTAGGTTGTGCTGAAGGGGTCTATCCCGGCGTGTTGGTCGATGGTTTCTGCGGGAGGTTCGTTAGCTCAGGTTCTCGCGACGGGGCAAGAGGCCGGGGACCCGGGACCAGACTCGGGGGTGAGAGACATACCCAACATGACTTCCATGCGGTACGGCTTCAGCTTCGCCGCACCCGCGCCGTCCTCCCAGCACACTCCCGTCGACTCGGGCTCCATCTCGTTGGCAAATATCCGACGAGCCACCCCGGCGTCCTCAGAGTCGTCGAGGAATCCATCCATGTCATCCTCGTCATCAGCCTCCTCCTCCTCATCGTCCAAATCGTCAAGATCATCACCCGGCTCGTCGTCCTGCCACTCCGCTTCTGAATCGTAATCATACTGCAACTCCAGCACCCTCCCGTTCGGCCTCCGCGCCGCGCGCCTCAGCCGCAGCTCCCCGCCCTGCGGCACAGCCGTCAGCGTCCCGCAGTACGGCGGCCGCACGTCCTGCCGGAAGCAGATCAGCTTGACGGGTATCCCCCTCAGCCTCTCCAGCGCCGCGGAGCTCTCCTGCAGCTCGTCCATCACGGCCCGGACGTTCGGGTGCGTCCTGCCCTCCCGCCGTGGCTTGGCGGCCAGCTGGAGCGCCTCGACGGGGTTGAACGGCGCGACGGCCGCGGGCTCCCTCTCGCCGGAGACGTACTCGTCCAGGATCCGCGTCTTTGCCGCCGCCGCCTCGTCGTCTAACCAGGGCCGTTGCCGCGCGACGTGGACGTGCTGCTTGACGAAGAAGGGCTGGAACATGCGCTCGTACTGAGTCTTCTCCTTCCTCGGCGACCCCTTTTCTGGACTCGCCTTCGCCTCTTCAGCCACAGCCGGCGCCGCCTTCTTCGGTGTAGTAGGCGTCTTGAAGAACGACTGCAGCTTCATCTGGCTCCTCTCCTTCCTCTCCTTCTCCTCTTTCAGCCTCCTCTCCTCCTCGTCCTTCTTCCGCTTCTTGTCCTCCCGCTCCTGCTGCTTCGCCGCTTTAGCCTCCTGCTCCGCCTCCTCCCTCCTCGTCTTCTCCGCCAGCCTCGCCGCCTTGGCCTCCGCCTTGGCCTCCGCCTTCTCCTTGTCCGCCCGCGCCTTCTCGGCCGCCTTTTGCAGGCGGGACTCCTCCTTTTCCTTCTTCTTCTTGGCGTCTTCGGTGGCCTTTGCGGCCTTCTCGGCGGGGGTGAGGCGCTTGCGCTTCGCGGGGTTGTCGGGCTTTGGGTGTGCGGGGAGGGAGGCGGTGGGCGCGGGGGAGGGCTGGCCCGAGGTTGGATGGGGGTCCGGCGAGGGGGTCGTTCCTGGGGAGGCCGGGCCGTCGGTCATTTCGGTGCTGGCGTCGGGGGATTCGGCGCTGATTCCGAGGCGCTGGTGGATAGCTAAGGAAAAATCGAGTCAGCCGCGCAACTTCCTCGAGAAAAAAGCGCCAGGGGGCGTCCAAGACTCACAGTTGGGATTCGCGCCGTCAGACCCGGCACCCTTCGCAGCCACCTCCTCGGCCGCGTACTCGTCATGACTCCTCTTCCTCGTCCCCTCCGCCTCCTGCACATTGGGCGACATCTCTATGAGCGGCATCGGACTGTCCGCGGGTATGACTAAATCGGCAGGCTGTTCCCGCGGGGGCGAGTATCGTGTGCTCCAAAGGGCCGGATGCCGTGCGTGCGTGCGTCGTCGGGAAGGCGCTCAATCGATCCGAGGAATTCACTCGCTCGGTAGTCAGAAGGCTGGGTAATATCGATAAGACTAGTCTGTGCCCTCCACGATGTTGTCTCGATGCAGTTGTGCTGGTGGCGGCGGAAAATCCCACACAAGTTCGTCAATTGAGGGTCCCTGAATCAAGTTGAAGCCCGAAAACGCGCCAGTCCCCTTTCCAAACGGCCCATTAACGCGCTCTTCTCGCGTCGCGTGGCCCCACCACGTACTTACTCCTGATTGGCGGATATCCTAGGCTCCCACCTCGAAGATTAAATGGATTATGTAAGACTAGATGCTTCGTGTGGGGGGAACTGGAATGAGAAATTACGTCATATTACTGTCCGCGTTTGGGGCACGGGATTCAGAGAGGACTCGTGAGCCACACCTACAACACTTACTTGGCGGCACAGGAGGCCAAACTTCTATAGGCCTCCCTTGGTTCGCGCTGCCACTGTGTCGAGCCCCCCGCGCAAAGGGATTGAAGGGCCTCACCTCCTCGCCGAACCCGGAAGTTCTGAGTCGATGAAGCTCGGAAGGGCCGGAGTTCCCAACTGACTCTTCATTGCCGTTGGGCATGAGAAGAGACCCGCAAGGACTGAAACCCGCGGCGCTAGGATATTTGACACGGCTGGGCGCCCATCCGTCCAATCTATATCTATATCACGTCGAGAGCAGGTGCGTATTAGGAATATATTCGTATTCGTGTACTCCGTGGTAAAGAACGGGTATCATCTGAATGGAAACAGACGGGAAAAGAAGAATAACAAATGCAACCGCCCATTCTCTCTCTCCCCTCCCCCGTAGGTATGTAACGGGAGGTTTCGCGGCTTCTCCCGTAGACATGTCCACTGTACACCGACCTCCCCTCTCCCCTCCCCACACCCGTACATCCCATCTCCTTAATCCGGGTTCGCAATGTACAGCCTCCCAGCCGACAACGTCGACGTCCTCTCATCAACGCTCCCCTTCCTCTCCAGGCCCCCCTTCCCCTTCTCCTTCTCCCTCGCCAAATCCGCCGCAAGCCGCGAGTTACTCGCAATGGTGGGATCGTGGTCCAGCTCCGCCACGCCATCCACCCTCTCGGCGCTGCTCCCGCTGCCAATACTCTGCGCCTTGCCCTCCCTGACGCTCCGCGTCCTCCCCGAGACGGGGTCGCTCGGCAGCCCGCCGACAACGACGAGTGGGGGCCGCTCCTGGATGCTCTCTGCGATGCTCCCCTGCCTAGAGGGCGTGCCGCGCTGGCTTCCCGGCCCGGAGCGGATAGGCATGTTCCGGCGGCCCGAGCCGGTGCTGCTCCGCCCGCTGCTCCCCGTCCTCCGGTGGTGCATCCTCTCCCGCTCCTCGTCGCCAGAGCTCTCCCCCTCCACCTCCGTGGCGCTCAGCCTCGGCGGCACGCCCCCTACCCCGACGTGGTTCTCCCCGGGCGCGTACCCCACCACGCCCGGCTTCCCGTGGTGCCGGATCTTGGCCGCGACCTTGCCGGTCGTGCTGATCCCCGTACTCGTCCTCCCCGAGCCACCGTGTGCGACGCTCAGGCGGCCACTACCCGCCATGGTCCGCGTGGCGCGCGCCTTTGCCGCTCGGAGCTGCGCCGCCCGCGCGGGGTCCTCGGGCTGCGCGCGGTCGGACCACACCGTCCCCTTCTGCCTCCGCAGCGCCGCGACGTAGCTCGTCGGAACGCCGCCCGATCGGGACGAGGACGACCGGCGGATGTCGGTCGTGGGGGATGCGCCGTAGGACGCCGGGGGCCCCGTCATCGAGGTGTTGATGGAGGGGACGCGGCGGGCGTACTGCCCCCCGTGTGGGGGGTGTTGCGGGTGGTTGTAGTGAGGGTGCTGGTGAGGGTGGGGGTGGTGATGCGGGTGCGGGTGCGGGTGGTACCGCTGCTGGTACTGGTGCTCCATGACGACGGGCGGCGGTCCGGCCTGGTACTGCGACAGGACGCTCGCTCTCGAGCCGGGGTGCGCGTAGGCGGCCGCGGAGTCGATGGGTCCCCTTCTCGGCTGGGGATCTAGCATGCCGGGCCCGGCCTCGATCGGTCTGGGTCCCCCGGCGATTCCGAGCGGTGATCTGTCCCGCGTGTTCAGTTCGTGTCACCGACGGTGCTATTTTTTCCCGTCTATATTCGGTTCGGTCGTGTCGGGCTGGCGAGACGGAGTTACGGCGCGTCGTGGTTGTCGAGTGGTTTGTGTTTTTTCCGACGAGGCCAGATTGGAAACCGGAGAATTCCGTGGAGCTCAACAATGGCAACAAAGGGCGGTGCCAAGCAAGCTGACGACGAGCAACCCGCGCTACCCTTCCAAAAGCAGCGAAATGCGCCAGGCGCAGATTCCAAGCGCCTACAGCCTGAACCAAAACCCCTCACGAGAAGGGGAAGAAAAAAAAAAGGTCGACTCGGGCGCCGTCCCTCAAAGGAGCGTGCTTTGTCGAATAAAGGGGCTGGATTGCAGCTTTGTCCCGCGCGAGAGTGTTATGCGGGCGAAATTGACTGGGAGGCGCTCCCGCCTCTCGTGACGAGGCCCGTCTCGGAGAGGGGCGTAGCTGAGGTCCTGCGTCCTGAATCGGAGCGGAGCCCAATTGCGGAGGGCGAAAAAGTATTTTTTTCCCCCTTCGTGGCAGGTGTGCTGTCGGGTGGTACCGTGGTGTCGGTGTGGTGTTGCTCCTTTCTTTTTCTCTTCTTTTTTTCTGTTTTGCGCGTTCGATTGGACCTTCTCCGTTGTTGGATGGTTGGATGGGTGAGGAGGTGGAGGAGGTGAGGAAGATCAGCGGATCACCGGGGGAGACTTATTCGGAGAAAGGAAGTTCCGAGGGGGGGGGGAGGGGAACCAGATGTGGGGGGGAAAGAAGGTGGAGGCCGATGGAGAATTGAGGCCAATGGCTTAAGTATTTAGTAGTACTTGAACCCGCGTATCTGCCCAAAAGCCGAACCCAAGCAACAAGGCAAGGAATTTACGTGCGGCGCACAAAAGAGTGGGCAGATGGTCAGTCACTCGACAGATTGAAAAAGGAGGCGCAAAGGAGGGGATGAGTGAACCAGGGATGGAATGCGAGGGCGGATGGATGGGTGGAGGACGCGGGAGGCTCGAGCATGATGACGCCGTCCAACGTTGCATGCGCTGAGCTCGGCTGCCCGAGGGCGCGTCCCATCCCTGTCCCTGCTCCAAGGCCAAGGTCGCATCTTCGCGGGGGGGCCCTGCGGGTTTACGTCGCCATTACGGCCCTCAGCGCCTCTCCTCGCTTGCCCAGTGCGCCTCGGCCCCTAAATCCGGCGCTGCAGCCATCGAGGTGGTTTCCGCCCTCCAGGGAGGCCTAGGCGATGAACCAGGGGGCGGGCCCGCCGTCACTGTCACTGTCAGGAAGGGAGCCGGCGACAGGGCGAGGCGGGGCAGCTTCGTGCGTCTGCGGCGGGCGCCCATTGGCCCGGCGCCCCGAGTCGCGCCGTGCAGGCATGTCAGCGCCCCACATAGTTGCCAGTGGTCCCAGCGTGCGGCCAGCGCCGACGCACCGCAATGCAGCCAGCGGGCTGCATGACACAGTGCCCCCGCTGATAGGTCGACCACCGAGGTCTCCCCTCCCTTCTTTGTACTCTCTCTGCCAATTGTTTCTCTCCACACAGCTCCCCAATTGCCAATTGATCCCCTTGCGGTACAAAGCGCGAGGTCAAGACGAGCCATCGGCGGTCCCGTCCCCTCGGGGCCTCCCAGACCCGCAGGAGCCCCCCCCACCTCCTCATCCCACCTCCAACCGTTGCTCTTCCCCCCTCCGGGTTCCCACGCTTGCCGGATCGAGCTGGGAGTCGCAGTCAAGCCCACTCGGTTCGCCGGGCGTGCGTCCGCGGGGTTGCTCGATTCGCCCGGATGCAGGCGTGCGCTCGGTGCAGTAGTCGCCCGTCAGGGTTGCGTCCGCACACCAAGAGACGACTGGCCGGGACGCGATGCCGGCTGCTGGTGTGTTTGCCATGCGCCGGCGCTTTCCCTCCCAATTCTGTTTTCCTCGCCTGCTTGCGAGGGTGTCCGTGCTGGGGCGACGCAGGTACCTCGGGCGCGAGCGGGGCACCATCAAGGGCCGTCGGAGCTAGTCTAGCCAAGAAGAGTGGCGAGGGGCGCTAATTTACAGGTGGCGCTGGCGGACAGGTGCTCGGATCGTCATCGAGGGATGATGACCGTCAAATCAGCCCGCAGCCGTCAGCGCCCAACACTCCCTCCCAGGGTTCCGTATGTGTGTAAGCATGCCATTTGGGGGCCAAACTCCAGCGCGTCCCAAGCCCCCGCATCATCCTCCCACTTCTTCCTCCTCGATGCGGTCTCAACTGCCGGGGCCATGCCGCATAATTACCTGTACAGTACTTCAATCAGTCCCACCGAACTATCGGCCGATTCCCACCATCCGACACCCCGAAATCTTGGCGCCGTCTCTTGGCGCCGACATCATTTCTCCCATTAGCGCGTGGGTCCGGGGGACGGAGCGCCAAGTACCACGCGGCATTCTCCGGCTTCTCCACTGGAGCCACCCACTGCCACAATTTCCGCTGGGGTCTTTTTCTGCGTCGGTAATAAGCGCGGCGGCTCGTACCGACCTGCCGAGGCACCGGGACGGGGAGTTCAGGAACCCCGTTATTAGGGGGTTCCGCAGCGTTGGCGGGGCGTGCCGAGCGGGTTCATTTGACAAGCGGGGGAACGCAGTGGGCGGGCGAATTTGAGACGGCAGCGGAACGTGGCGGCTTCCCTGGCGCGGACCGAGAGCTGAGCCAGTCAGCTCCGAAGACGGCACCGGGGGAGACGCAGGCTTCAGCTGGCCCTGTCCCTCAGCCCCGACATCTTCCAGATGCGGAACGTCCAGACGCGGAATGCACCGCGAGCCTTGCCCGATGTGTCCCGTCCCAGGCTCCCAGGCCCCCGACCACACGGCAGCTATCGGGGTTACAGACGGCTGACGCTACTGCTGCACCGCTGCAGGTCCGTCCACTGGGCCGAGACCACGTTGGGCTGTAACGGGCTGTAAGCTTAAAGCACGGGCGGTTGCGATGCAGTCTTGCTCCGACCGGGCGGATTGGACCGTGCTGGGCTGACCTCCGCATGGTCACATCGAATGTTCCCCGTCCCCTTCCATCGGGCCACCGCGGAACGCGCCGCGACCCCCGCGCAGCTGAATCTCACCCGGACTTATCCTCGTCGCCACCGGTCGTGTAAATCGGGAGCGGATCCCAACATGCCATCTCGGCATCGCACCAGCTGCGTCACGCCGGACCGTGAACAAGCCTTTTTGCCATGCCACAGGGCCTCGCGCGCACCTACCCGTCGCGGACCCCGACACGTTGCATTCTCCGGTTTCCGCTTCGTGAGGCCCCAGTCGTGGCACCTCTACCGCCGAGGAGGAAATTAGACTGGGTAGAAACCAAGCCCAACACGCCACGGCCCAATGCAATATATCGTCTGCGTGCATACGTCGGCCACATTCGCGTGGGATGTCGTCTCCCAACACCTCTAACTCTTCCCTCTTACACACGATCTTTCCCATCGATCAACGAGAACGCGACGCACGCGTCGCAAGTCTCAGCTAATCCCACCGCCGATATCCATACGCCCCCTCCCCTACGACCCATTCCTCTCCCAGAAGTCAAGAGGAACCCCCAACGCAGCACACTCAACCCCCCCCCAAACACCTTCCCCTCCCCACCCCACTACGAAATTCTCAACCTCGCCCCGCCTCCCAATCCCGTCCCTCCATCTCCGCCAGCGTCCCCCGACACCCGCTCGCGCCCAAACACCCCGCCGCCCTCCCCCCGGGACTCGGATCCCTCCCCTTCAAAAAACGCAGTATACTAGTCCACAACAAGCCGCGTACACGGCACATTTAGCCCACGTCTGATCAGCAGCACCACCCCATGCAACCCCCCCCGGACGAGCATCTGCTCAACCTACACGGCACCGCTTATACGCTCTCCTGCCGGGTCACCGTACGGAAACCCCTCGAATATAGACGCCGTCGCGTGTTGTCCCGTTCACAAAGACAACGTCGGCTCTACGGTCGGTGCTATCTGAGGGAGGTAGCTATGGCGTCGAGGGTCACGAGCCCGTCCCGTCCAACTCCCTCGGACAGGCCAGGACATCTTCCGCGCCCGCAAGGCCCGTCTCGTGTAGGGCGGGCACCGTATACTGCCCGCAGTCGTAGCTCGGGCCATTATTGCACAGCGAAGAGGCACTTCTCATTATCGCCGGCGCTCACTTACTCGTCAGATCATTACACGAGAGGGCGTGGACCCGGCGCGGTCAACCTCTAACGGGCGTACATGAGCGAGCTGCCAGCCCCCGAAATCTTCTGTTGTATATAACCCGAGCTAGCTGAGCGACGAATTCGCATATGATGGCTAGCCAGCATATACTAGGAGGAACCTACCAGGCTCTAAAGCTCTGTCGGCTAATGGGAGACTCTCATAGGATGAGGGGGTTTGAGCATCACTCAGCCCTTACCAGGGAGCAATGATTCGGGAAGCTAGTTACTCTGCAGTATGTAGATGAGAATTTGGCAACGCCAGAGCACTATTGCTATCATGTTGTTACACCTTTCACCCAGCGGCCGCAGACGTGTGACCTCCATTTCGTAAAGATTGACAAAGGTAAAGCCGCGACGTGATGCGGCTAAGCCTGGCCTTTGCCAGGAAGAGCAAGAAACCTGTATCTTCAAGCTATAGCTCAGCTATAACCCAGCCATTTCAAATTCGAACATGAATCAACTCCAGAGATCAATGCACTTCCAGTGGCGCTCTACACTAGAATAGCATTCCATCGGGTATCGTTGCTTCTCCGCCACCCGCAATTTGAAGCAGACTAGCATCCACAGTTGAGTAAAGCGGCATGAAATCGTCAAAAGAATCAAACGTGAGCGCCCGCGGCGAGATGGGCAGGACGGTAGCCCCCGAGGCTCCTCTAAAGTCGGGGATTCCCAGGCCGTGATCCATTGCGTTATCAGCGGTAGCCGCGTAGAGTGAAGATTCGCCGTCCGTGGTAATAGACCCCGACTGGATGATACTCGAGTCGCTCCTATCCGTGGCAGCAGCGCCGGTTTCCGTCGGACCGGGTGTCCCGGGGCCCTCATGCTGCGACGACGACGACAACGACGCCGCCCCCGCCACGTAGTTGACTGTCTGTCCAGTGGACCTCCCTTCCCCGCCACCACCAACTTGCCCCTCGTACAGACGGCCGAAGAGCCCCCCGACGAGAAGGCCCCGCCGCTCCATTTTCCGGCGCGTCCGCCGTTCGCAGTAGACGTTGCAGGCCGCATAGAGGTTCTCCACGATAACTGCGTCCCTCTTAGCGACGGTATCGTAGGGTCCGAGCTTGTTAAGGATCCTTAGCGCCAGATTCATGCTCTTCTCTAGCGGGAACGACTGGTCGAGGTCATCGAAGCACGCGACGCCGATGACCAGAGCCGACATGAAGACCGTGTTGACGATGAAGGGGAGGCGCTTCGGGACGGCGTCCTCCCCGGAGCCGAAGTCTCGGAGAATGTCCAGAGTCCGCACGGCGGAATCCACGCAGGCGTGGACGAGGGTCTGGTCGGACGGCGAGGGCTGGTGCGGTGGCTCGGCTTCGTCCTGCTGGCTGACCCGGGCCATGGCGATGCGCCTCCGCACGGCCTCGACAAGGAAAGGACGCGAGAGGAGTATGATGGTCCAGTAGTACGCCTGCTTTACGTAGCAGAGGCCGATGTTAAACTGCCTCGTTCCGTCGGAGGCGGTGATGTATTCCTCTGGAGAGACATTATCAGAACCCAGGCCGGCGGGGAAACGGAGGGTCCATTGGCGGTGGCGTTCGCTGATACGCTCCAGGTCCTGGGTTCGCAGCATGCGCTTGGCGTAGATGTCGGTTAGGATAGAGTCGAATATGGCGCATATATCGTTGGCGGCGGAGTAGTCCAAGGGGGAGGTCGTGTCCCTTGTCTCCGACGTGGACGTGGGGCGGCCCAGCGACGCGCTCAGGAAGGTGTCCATGATGCGCAGGCTCACCCAGAGGCGTTCTCTCGTGGCGACCTCGTGGGCGGTGAAGTGCGAGGCGATGTCTTTCCGGTGGATGCCGAGGGCGTAGGCGGCGCGCACTGCGATCCCTAGGCACATGAAGGCCGAGTTGCGGCGAGAGGCCGCGAGGAGGTACATGGTGATTAGAAGATGGGTGCTCACGACGGGGAGGCTAGGGTTTTCCATGACGTTGGATACAGTTAGGTAGCGGCCGTAGTTGAAGTAGCGCTCGGCTAGTTGGTCGCGATCCTGGGGACAGGTCTGCGCGCCAATGGCCAAGATGAGGAAGAAGACTGCGCTGGACGTGTCGTCGTCGTCGTCGTCACCGGCGGTACCGGGCGAGCGTTGCAGCCATTCCTTCATCTTACGAGAAAGCTCCGACGGGTCGAAAAGGTTGAGGATGCAGTTCGTGGCACGCAGGTACCAATGTAGGAGGTCGGCGCCCTCGTCCGGGGAGGGCTTCGACGGCGGATTCGCCAAGGCGCTGGCGATCCAGTCGGAGCGTCGTTCGGGGGACGACTCGATGATATGATGACGGAAAGGGTCATCGACGAAAGTGCAGACCCCCAGCGCGTCGCGCACCAGGCGGCGGATAACCTGGAGGAAGGACAAGTTGGCGGAATCGCCGAGGAACATGAGTTTGCCGCGGCCATCACTGATCAGCCTCGTCTGGTAGTGGACGGGCGTGGCAGGTGACGAGCTGAAACTGGCGGAAATAGAGGAGCGTCCCCAGCTCGAGGATTCGCCGGCAGCGGTGGTTGCGCCAGCAGCGGGGGCGGGGGCCGAGGCGGCAGACGCCTCCACGGGTATGCCGACGATAGAATGAGATAGGTCGCCGGGAGGAACCGAAGCCGAAGTCGACGTCGGAGTCTGGAGGCCGTCCATGTGATCTTGGGTATGACTCGAAGGCGCAGCAATGGCGGCATAGGCGGGCTGGTCGGGGCTTGGCCGATAGTGCCGGTAAGAGTGCGGGTGCGAGTGAGGAGGAGAGGCCGCCCTCCTCGCCGCTATCGTCGTCGTCGAGAAGAGGGAGACCTGGTCGGGGAAGGGGCGGCTCGAAGTGAACTGGCAATGAGCATCGACGCCACGCTCGACGCAACGTCGGCAGGGCCTCGAGCCGTCGCAACGCTCCTTGCGGCGCTTGCAGGTGTCGCAGGCGCTAATGCAGCGTCGCCTCTCGCCAACTCGGACTCTTTTGCTCGGCATAACTCTGCCACGGGTCTGTCGGGGGGCCAATTATAAAGGTCAAGGGCAGCTGGTCTGCCAGTGGTTCTCATACTGGAACTGCACCGACCCCAGAGTCCCAGAATATGAGTAGTTGCGTGCTGCTATACCGCGAACAGCAACAGTTCAGTCTCAATGACGTATGATCGTGTACCTTGTATCCTCTGAAATGTAACGAAAAACGGGATGATACGAGAGATCTGATAGCGGCTGGGGGTCCCGAGTGGGGTCAGCCAGGTTTATTCCCAGGCAGAATGGCAAGCTGCAAGCAAGGGCCGGGGGGAAATTCGAACATCACTACCCCAGAAAAGTCATGTGAGTGGCGGGGTGCGGCTAGGTATTATGGTTTTGCCTGACGGGTACCGAGGATATAATGCGGGGTTCAAGGGTGTGGTGGGGTTGTACTAACTATTAAAGGGATAGAGGCGCGCGGAGGAGGGGAGCAGAGGTGACTCGATCAGCGGTGCCCGACTTAGTAAGGCAGATAGAACATCTTATACTCTATTTCCCTTCTTCCGACTTCAAGTTGATCTCGGTAGCACTCTTGTCCATGCTTCCGTCGATCCGGAAAAAAGGCACGTCGCCCATGTTAGAGCCCGTGACTTTGAGGATATTAGCGCCGTACTCAGCCATGATCCGGCCCATGGCGCGATCAGCGATGATGCAGCATAGTTCTGGAACCTTGACCCCCGAAAGCCCTCGCCTCGGCTGGGTCTTGGGCAGTCGCGACGGCGGGGTCGTTTCCTCGACGTTGTCGACGACCCATGGCGGCAGTTACATGTTGATTTAGCCCTTTGCAGACAAAGTTAGTTAAAGTGAAAAAAAGTAAAAATAAAATAAAATAAAATAAAGGGAGGAGCAAAGCGTACGCAAGGAACAGAACCAAAAAGAAAAGAGAAAACCCCAATGGGGAGCACATAAAGGCTAGTTTACATGTGGTGTCGCATATCATTCGGCATGCTTGAGCGGAGGAACGCTAGCCTGGCGATTCTTCGCGTTCATCCCCTCGAGCTCCTCGGCGGTAAGCTGCTTAACTTTGGACTCCATAATCTCGACGATGGCTTCATGCATGGGGAGGTGGGGCCTATATGGCTTGAGGCCGATCATACGCAACGTTGTCGACGTCTGAAGCGAGCCGTAGACATGGTAGTACTTACCTGCGCGCTTGGTCTCATGCAGGTTCGCAGATAGGCGTCGGTATGGGTTGGACTAGGCCTGAAAAAAAAACTCGGTGTCTGTTTCGGTGGACAACGTGCAATTGATTCGTCATTTATTTTGGGTTCATGGAATGAGAACTCATAAAAGAATGATTAAACGGATCGAGGTTCTTCACCTAGGCATTGCCGCGGGCCACGGCCGTACATACCTTTCAGAAATCCCTTCACTTTCTTGTCGAGCTTCTAAAAGCCGCCAACAGTAACAAGATAGGCCAGGAAGAGGAAGGCCGTGGCCCTCTCGAAGGTTGCCGATGACGGGGCTCGGTGCTTGGATCTCATGTACTCCGTCTTTGTCGAGGGCGGCGAGTGCGGAGGCCAACCTCCCCTGGATGGCTTTCAGCGCCGACGCGACTTCAGTCTCCTTGGAAGGGCATGGGGAAGCAAGGGTGATCGGCCGAGGCCGTGAACGAAACGTTGTCGCGAATCTGTCTCGGGCCCGGGGAAGCGGAACACGGGACGTGATGAGATCCAAGACGCGCTTGGTCTGGTCGACGGTCCGGTACGCCGATCCGGTCATAATTCCAAAGTCCTAGGGTGTTCATAGTAAATATGGGTGCCCGGCGGTTGACAACTGTCAGTCTCGTAAAAAGGTTGATCGAATAAGAACGTATAAGTGTCCAAGATGTTGGTGTATGTTCGGTTATTTTCCCTCACCCCTCTTGGCCCTCATCTTTGTTTTGAGTTTACTTGTTATTCTCGCGATGTTCCTTTTGGTCTAGCTATAACCATGAATCTCATGATTGGCATGAATCGATGCCCCACGAATTAGAGCCAAGCCACCCCCGGATTCGATGACAGAAATCCGGGGAGTGCCACCGATCGAGGACAGAGACATGACGCATTATGCTAAGGCCATAACGATTTCTTTAATATCCCCAACTACAGCCCAGCTTCTCCCAACTTCCGAAAGTGGCGGCACCAAGGAGATAAGACTGGTAGGCTGGAAGCGGGCGAGTGGGCGGGGGGAGGTCCAACGGCAGTCAGTCTCGGTAGAATGTTGTCTTGTGGCGGAGCCTGAAATTATGCGTGAGAGAGTCGGGGGACGAATCGGCAACCAATCAGACATGATCGGATGAGGCCCTCAATCTCCACATCGTGGTTGCCGGAGACTCTGCGCGAGTGGGCTTACTTAGTACGCTTATAGTTAGGGTGCCGATGAGGGGTTTCGGAGTCTGGGATGTTAGACGTGGAGAGCTCCACCCGATTTCCGACGACCCTACCCTGCATCCGATGTAGGCCCACCCCTTCTTCCGAGGCGTCGACCGTTTCCGACGCCACCACACCACAGAATCATCCTTCGTCCCCCCTGGGGACTCCGCAATATTTCTTGGAGACCCCAGTGAACCCCGCCTTTGGTTCCCATGGGGCCCCATGTGACCCCTGTCATCCCCTTGCCACCCCACCCACTACCCCAAGAATATGTGTAGTCCGAAGACGGCATGCTCGCACGGGGCGCCGTGGGGGAAGCCATCCGAACGCCACAAATGATGGGGATATCGGGACCGCCTCGAGGGATGAGCTCCAGGTCTACCAACCAGGACTTACACATTAGCGATCGCCACCGCTCGCCCACTTTGATCTACCGCGACCTTCCACTCTTGTCTAGCTCCTTTTGTTTCTCTAGTCTGCATTAGGAACTGAACTACCGCCTCCACCACGTTGGGTCGCCCCGGCTTCCGACGATGCCGGTTCGGGTGTGTTCCAACCATCCCACTAGCGCGAATTCGCGTGTGCGCGTGTTGTATTGGCGACCCTAGGAGGCCCCTTTGGAACGATAAGTAGTCTCGGAATCACCCTTCACGGATGCGTTGCGACTCAGGATCATTATCACCACAATTAGCTAGCCAGCCAGCCAGCATAGAAACGAGAAATAGGGAAGAAGAAGAAACAGGTCTTGCTGATCAGCCTTCTCCGCCATTAAGCTGACGCCCTTTCTCTTCCCGAACTCACCTCAAATTATCCTCGAGTTCTTTTTTCCTCTGCCTCAGCGTTCTACTTTTCCAAGATTCCTTTCTCTCCTTTCTCTCGCCCCGTTATCAACATGCGTTCTGTCCCCGGTTCCGAGTCTGCATCTGCAGCTGCACCTACACCTGCATCTGCCGACCATGTCGATGTCCTCATCGTCGGTGCCGGCCCCGCTGGCCTTATGGCCGCCAACTGGATGTCTAGGCTAGGCATCAAGACCCGCATTGTCGACAAGCGAGGGACGAAGGTATGCGCGCCTCTGCACTACCAAAAGCCCATCCATCAATGCTAACAGCCGGGTATAGGTATTCAACGGCCAGGCAGACGGTCTCCAATGCCGGACGCTCGAGATCTTGGACTCCTTTGACATAGGTCACCGGGCGTGGAGGGAATCAAACCACATACTAGAAATCAGCCTCTGGAACCCGGACGAGAAGGGAGTCCTCCGCCGCAGCGACCGCATTCCTGACACCATCCCCGGCATCAGCCGCTTCCAGCAGGTGGTCCTTCACCAGGGCCGGATCGAGCGCTTCTTCCTCGACTCCATCGAGTCGCACAGCGACATCCGCGTCGAGCGCGGCGTCCTCCCCACCTCCCTAAAAATCGACGAGGCGCAGGTTGAGGACGCCGACGCTTACCCTATCACTGTCAACCTCCGCCACCTGACCGAGGAGGAGGCCACCCCGCAACAAATGAGCACCTCCGCCAACGGCACTGTAGTGGAGGACGGTCTCTTCCGGAGCAACCTCGCGGCCGACGACACCGCCGACCTCATCGCCGCGTCCTCGCTCAACGCCAAGGCGAATACAGAGGAGGTCGTCAAGGCCAAGTACGTGATCGGCGCCGACGGCGCCCACTCGTGGACCCGCAAGCAGCTGGGTTTCGAGCTCGTCGGCGAGCAGACGGACTACATCTGGGGCGTTATCGACATCGTGCCCATTACCGACTTCCCGGACATCCGCGCGCGGTGCGCCATCCACTCCGCCAGCTCTGGCAGCATCATGGTCATCCCGCGCGAGAACAAGCTCGTGCGCCTCTACACCCAGATGACGACCACTGAGAAAATCGGCGACAAGGCCACGCGCGCCGACCGCTCCAAGATTAACCCGGAGTCTATCCTGGCCGCCGCGAACCGCATCCTGGCCCCCTACACGCTGTCCTACCGCACGCTGGACTGGTGGACCGCCTACCAGATCGGCCAGCGCGTCGGCGACCATTTCTCCGCGCACGAGCGCGTCTTCCTTGCCGGTGACGCCGTGCACACCCACAGCCCCAAGGCTGGTCAGGGCATGAATGTCTCTATGCATGATAGTAAGTCAGCCAACTTCCTCACCTTCTGTCTCTCCCAACTCTGTGCGCTTAAGCAACTACTGTGTGTGTGAGAAAGCGAGTGCGCATGCTAACGCAAATTCCTAATATAGCGTATAACCTCGGTTGGAAAATTGGAAGCGTCGTCAAGGGTCTCTCGGACCGCTCCATCCTCAAGACCTACGAATTGGAGCGCGGCCGCATCGCCCATGACCTGATCAATTTCGACCACAAGTTCTCGCGCTTGTTCTCCGGCCGGCCGGCTCGGGATATCCTAGACGAGGAGGGGATTAGCATGGATGAGTTCAAGAACGCGTTTGCCAAAGGAAATGAGTTTGCCAGCGGCATCGGTATGTCGGCCCCCCTAGGACGCATGAGGTGTGGAAGCTCCTAGAAACAAGATGAGACTAACAACAGCGTAGCCGTCAACTACCAAGCAAGCAACATCGTGGCGAAGCCCCCACAAAAATCGGACATGGATGACCTGTCGCCCGGGTTTACTTACTCGAAGCCGACGGTCAACAGCAGCGCGGCCCTCGCCAAGAACCTAGAAGTCGGCAAGCGGGTCCTTAGCACCAAGGTCCTCAGCCAGGCCGACGCGCGGCCATGGCACCTCCACGAGCTGCTGCCGTCGAACGGCAAGTGGAGGGTGGTCCTCTTTGTCGGCGACGTATCGCAGCCGGGCCCGACCGAGAACATGAATAAGGTCGCCGACGCCCTCGCGGCGCCCAAATCCTTCCTCAAACGGTTCACTCCCGCGGGCCAGCGGTACGATGACGTGATCGAGGTTCTCACCATCCACGCCGCGAACCGCGTCGACAAAACCATCTTCGACTTCCCCGAGGTGCTGCGCCCTTACCACGAGATCGACGGTTGGGATTACCGCAAGATCTTCGTTGACGATCAGTCGTTCCACGAGGGCCATGGCCAGGCCTACGAGACCTTCGGCATCGACCCTCAGGTGGGCGCCGCTATTATCCTACGGCCGGATCAATACGTCGCCTATGCTGGGCCTCTGGAGGACTACCAGGCGTTAGATACCTACTTCTCTGGGTTCATGATTCCTCAGGCTAGTAAATAAAACATACCGGGATTATGATAACGACAGTATAAGTATCTCACGGGCTTCTCTGACTTAGCCGGATATATAAGTAGCTTGCTATTCAAGGTGTCAGGTTTTGAAAAAAAAAGGTGAGAGAGAAAAGTGTATATATTGCTTGTATATTCCTGTCCTAATTGACAGAAGGAATAGCACTATTATAAAGACTTCTAGGCTAGGTGCATATCTTTAGACCTGTTCTAAGCTATTAGGTATACTAGTCGATCCCTAGTGTGACGGCCTGGGCCGTCATGTCCATAGAGGTTAAAAGGAAGGCGGGCGCACATAGCAGCATAACAAAGACACACCTAGAATACAGGACTAATTAAGGAAAGATTATTAGATTAGAACGATCTAATAAGCCTATAATCTTATTAAATCTCGGTGGACGTGACGGAGGGGTCAATCATTATGGGCGTTTAATTATTAATCTGCATATCGGCAAATTTCTTGACAAATTCGTTTACCTGTTCCATCGAATCCTGATCCAAGGCTGCCTTATCCCCTCCGGCTGTCGGCATTCCTTGATCGAGAAAAAGCTTCGCTAGCCACCAGAATTCCCATGCGTTCTTATAAAAGCCAAGTAGTCCCTTCTCTATCCCCCATAGCCGGTCCACGTTCAGATCCCATAGGCCCCTCCAGCGCGCTAGTGCGCGTTGGAGTGCATCTTTTGTCATGTCAAGAGAACATGCCGCGTTCGTGTTGAAGATGATCTCGTGGAGACCTTATCACGTGTTATTCGCCGAGGCAGAAGCAGAAACATAGACAGATGCCTACCGGAGATGAGAATGAATAAGTCTAAGTGACTAAGTCGTCCAAATTCACCAAGAGACTCGTCGGTCCATCTGTCGCCCATGAGTAGTGACATCGCCTTTGCTATAGACGGCACTTTCGAGAATGGTGGCTGCACCCAGTCTAGTTCAAGTTGAGGACAGGGGAGTTGCATGGCAAACAATTCCTCTGCGCAAGGTAGGCTCCCAGTCATCTCGGAAAGCGTCAGTTTCGGCGGAGTGCGGTGAAATATGGCGTGTGAAGAGTCCACGAGAAAGATATAGGCAACCAATCTGCTCCAGCCTTATGCTTAGCCACGCACTGAACATATAAAAGCTGGTTCTTCTAGACTCACCTTATGGCCTCTTCAACTCTGACATACGCCTTCCAGCTATAGCTAGAGGCAGCCATCCCAGCAGCCCGACTAGGGAAATGCCTCAGAGTTGGAAGACCAAGATGACGAGCTGCGGAGACAAGATCCGCGAATCGCTGTAAACGCATTCGTCTTCGGGAATCATGGTGATGGTCCCAATGCTGTAAGACCGTAACGAGGAAGGCTGCTTGGAGCGGCGCGATTCCCAGTGTCGCGCTCTTGGACGAGGCGGGATTGACAAGCTGTCGGAAGGCTTCATGGTTGAACACGTAAGCTTCCATCGCGTCTAGGCAGTTTCGGGCTGCCTTGGCATATTTCCTGGACGAGTAAGTGGCGCCAATCAAGACGACGGCAGCTAGCAGCGGAGTGAAGGTGGTTGAAGGGTGAAAAGAGGGCCGATGCAATATAGGACAGTGCCGGTGCCAAGTGTCAAAATACGACTGGACAAATATATCCACTCTGCCAGCCGCGAAAATAAGTCGAGCTGAATCCAATAAAGATTCAGGAGTCACGGCTAAAGAATCACCTATGTGGTGTGACTTCAGCGTCATCACAACATCCTCCATGGCTATTTCAACTAAGTAAGTATCGCTGGCCGCTTGGACCTGCTGAGTGTCCCCAGACCAGGGTATATGCTCCCAATATCCTGCGGAAAGAAAGTCAATACTAGAGAACGAGGTGGGAAGGCTATCCTGCATAGCTCTGTCCCAGATCCACTCGTGAGGGTCCCTATAAAGGTCCAAGTTGTATATGTCACCGAGTGGGTCGCTACTGTCTTGGCCGTATCTCTCACAGTCGGCAGGGTTATTCCCGCTCGGCTGGAGATCAAAATATTCCCGGATGCTCTCATTTAGAGGATTCGTATACCCGAGAAGAAATGATATCGGTATTCTCTTGGAGTTCCGCATACCAGTGTCCCGGGCGGAGTCATGGCTAGTGCCAGAGCTTGCGAATGGCGGGCTTGGACTGGGGCTGAGATCTGATAGAGGCCTGAGGAATTCTCTGGGTACCCAGGAAACAGCGTGGATCGTAGTGCTGTTTTTATCCCTGCGTAGGGGCTCGCCATTTTCACACACTACCCGGTAGTAGGTGCAGGACTGTCCGCTATATGAGCATTTAGAGCAGGGCTGGCCTGGTCCGGCATCGCAGCCACTCTTAGCAAGCGCACAAGAATCACAGGCCTTGAATCGTCTCCCTCTCCTTCGCGGCGATGGGAGAGACCGCCCGGCCTTCTTGGGGCAAGTCCTTGAGTGGCGGCGAGCTGTATCCCTGCAGTTCGCTCTCTTTGTTAGAAAGGATACGGTGTCATGCGAAAGTCGGTACAATGATGGCGACGTACGATCTTGTGAATCCAGCACTACAAAATGGACAGGGGAAATGTCCCTGAAGGCTTCCTTTTTTCTTTGGTTCACACAAGTTAAAAAGGGATTCCAACTACTTCAGCGGCGGTGTCTATACTTACCATTGTCCTCATGCCGACAAAGATAGGATGATTGTGCGTATGTAGAGTAGCAAACCAGACTGGGGTACCCGGGTTTCTTCGTTGTCTACCCTTGCCATTTGGATCAGCGAGTGTTTGCCGGGTCTGTTCGATGTCGAGTACACTTCGGCGGCTTACTTGTGGCGAGAATGAGGGGGTGGGAATTGTCCGGCCTACATAGAATTGTCCGCCCCACCAGATGATGGATACCAGCCAACCCGAGATCCGGCATTACAGCTCGGCCGCCGATCCTGTCGGGTGCGGAGAATGCGGGGTGTGGGAATTGTCCGCCCCACCAAATGGTGGATACTAACTAATCCGGAAATCCGGCATTGCAGGCCCGGCAGTCCTTTCTATAGGTGCGGAGAATGTACGTAGTAGGGGTGGGAATTGTCCGCCCCCTAATTTAGCGGACTCGCTTCTCATATGCCGTGCCCAGAGACTGCCGGATGGAGCTCATCTTGATGCTTGAGATGTTTGGGATCCAATGGTGTGCAAGTTTGTGGGATTTGCCCGGCGCTACGGCCTCAATGCCTCCCAGTCCATGTCTACCCCATCCACGACTTAGGGAAACTGTAGTCTATATAAGATGACCTAGCCATCAATCTCTATCCCGTGTAAGAGCTGTGAATCCCAGTTCTCCTCAATATCTCGAATCAGTTTACACATATTCCAAAGCCAACATCACTTCCAATCATGGCGCAGAACGCTGAGCATCACGGACTCGCAACAAAGTGGCCGGTGGCCCTCGACCTGGCTGGCTCGAGTATGCCGTGCCGGATTGAAGGAGAAATAGGCGACCTCGTCGTCCTTGGCGAGATCCCTCACGGCATCGATGGCACATTTTACCGCGTTGCGTGCGATCCCTTCGTGCCGCCAGACAAGAACAATGTTTCTATTGATGGGGATGGCAACGTCACGGCGTTTCGAATTCGCAATGGACGCGTCGACATGAAAATGAGGTACATCGAGACGGAGCGCTACAAGCTTGAACGGAGGGCGAACCGAGCCCTCTTCGGCCTTTACCGAAACCCCTTCACGCATCATCCGTGCGTCCAGGCCGCCGTCGACTCGACTGCGAATACGAACCTAGTTTACTGGGCCAACCACCTATTGGCGCTAAAAGAAGTTGCTCTTCCCTATGCCCTCGACCCAGACACTCTTGAAACGAAGTCGTACGATCCCTTCGGCGATCAGATCAAGGCCAAGACCTTCACGGCTCACCCTAAGATCGATCCATACACAAACGAACTTGTGGTCTTTGGGTACGAAGCCAAAGGACTCGCAACCAAGGACATCGTCATTTATGCCCTTGACAAGGACGGGAAGAAGCGCGATGAGCAATGGATCGAGTCACCCTGGTGTGCCTTCATCCACGATTGCGTCATCACTCCCAACTGGATCGTCCTGGTGCTCTGGCCTTTCGAAGCCAATCTGGACCGTATGAAACAAGGGAAACAGCACTGGGCCTGGGACTACAACCTTCCAGTAACGTTTATCGCTGTTCCCAGGCGAAATACCACGCCCCTTCCAGCTGGTTGGAAACAGGGAGAGTATAGGGTGTTCTCATGGAAGAACTGCATGCCCATCCACACAGGTGGAGCATGGGAGGGTGACGGAGGAAAACTCTACTTCGAGTCCTCGCGCGTCCACGACAATGCGTTCCCCTTCTTCCCTCCAGATGATGGGACAATGCCAGCGCCGGATGCGAAGGCTGACTTTGTGCGCTGGGAGATTGACCTCAACAAACCCAGCGGCACCACTGTGCCGGACCCTCTTGTCATCCTCGACGTGCCGTCCGAGTTTCCTCGTATGGACGAGCGGTTCATGACGCGCGAGTACCAGTACATCTTCCTTAATGTCTTCATCCCTAAGAAGTCGGACGGAGATGCCAACATCTTCCACGGACTCAACGGGCTCGCAATGCATAACCATAAGACTGGCGAAACGCGGTGGTTCTACGCCGGCGAGGAGTCCCTCGTTCAGGAACCAGTATTCATCCCCAGAACCCCTGACGCGCCTGAGGGAGACGGGTGGATTATCGCCATGGTCGAACGGCGTGGGGCGAATCGCAATGACTTGGTGGTGCTGGACACAAAGGAATTCGAGAAGCCTATCGCTATCGTGCAACTTCCCATGCACGTGAAGGCGCAGATTCATGGGAACTGGGTTGACGCGTCGGCTCTGCCGCAGTGGAGGAGTCTTGTTCGAGATATTCCCGAGGTTACGATCAGCAACAGAGGTGCGTTAGAGCCCTTGGTTTAAGGATCTTAGGTACATTACAGTAGCGGTTCATAGGGTTAGGGATTCAACCGATATCCAATTTGTTCTAGCTAGGCTATATTACCCAGGTGACTTGTCAGGAGGCACTGCGGCTCGTGGGGATGGAATGCCGCGTGGAGGCTTCGATAGTCCTGTCCTGAGGGCAGGACGATGGTGTCCCTGCGGGGCGCTTGTTAGAGAATGAGGTCTCATCACCGATGGCTCCATCAGATAAAGCTATAGAGTTGTGGGGAAAGAGGCAAGCTTGGGGTAGCATTATGATGAACGCGCTGAACTTCTTCTGGCTCCTATGGTTGAGTCAAAAGTATTCGACTTTGGAGAGACGGGTGTAATGTTGTGAGGCAGTATATCTGAGGTTTGAGGTTTGATGTGTGAGGAAGCGTTCGGGCAGGCTTTGGCCGGGAAAACGGATTATAGCCAGAATTAAAATAGCAAGCGAGCGGGCCCAAGTTACCTGATAGCTTTATTGACGGGGAGCGAAGTGTACTAGGGCGGGACTGGGCCGGTATGCTAGATTGGGAAGCCAAATTTTTCAAGACGTCTTCGGGCAAAGTCACGATTGTAGCTGGTTGGGTGATACAAAGCACCCCGGTAACCCTAAACCTCTAAACTATCCAGAGTTGGAGTTATCCTCGCAGGCCCAAGCGCTCGACCCACCGTTGGCCTCGTAAGACTCCACAATGTCTGCAATGGCAGAGTATGTCCCTCCGATCAAGAGTACTACCCCAAAGACGACGACAACGATGGCAAATCCAGCCTCGAGCGCCCACTTCCATGAGGGGGCCGACTTACCTATGCGCCAGTTATCATGGAGCCAGAACCAACCCATGGGGATGACCGCGATCAAGGTGCCGAAGAGAGCACCTATGAGAGATACGAGGTGCTCAAATATCGGGATGGCACTGGCAATGACATAGCCAGCAAGGGTGGCCACGGACGTGCATCCCAACCACACTGTCCAATGCTTCACGGTGTTGGAAGTGAGGTGTCGGGAGTCTCGCAAAATGCGAACAAAGGCAATTTTGCTTGCATACTATGTTAGGTTAGCCTACACCCATGTCCCTGGCCAAGTAATAGCTGCTAATATGAACTCACATGGATAACGATGGTTCCGGTGATAAGCACTCCAGGTAAAGCGACACCATAGGAGATCTTCTTCAGCAGAGGCCCAGCGGAGCCGAGCGCCGGCGACGCAACGAAGGATCCGCAGAAGTAATAAACAACGATGCCGATCGTCAGAAGAGTCCCGGTGACGACAGCGTTGGCGATAGCAGCAGCCTTGGGGTATTCGCGAATGTCGCGCATCTCGGATGCCACGGAGAAGTAGGCAGCTATACCACAATACGAAAAGACCAACGTGGATAGGGATGACATGGCCTCCCTGAACGAAGCGCGGTTAAAAAGCTTGTAGTCCGACTCCCAGGGTCCGTGTGTAGGTGCAGTCGCGGGGCGGTCTTGGACACCGACAGCAATGGTAACAACTAGGACTTTTATCAAGGGTTTTCCCGTTAGTCTCGACATGTTCGAATCGAAACCACCGGATTTCCCGAAAGCTGCACTTACCAGCAACGATAACGGACACTACGCCTATCCAAGCAAGCCAGCTCATGCGGTTCAAGGTTTGAACACTTGCGGTCAAAAACGTGAGGACTGCAGCCACGGCTACGAAGACGGCGGTGCAAGTCCCATGCTCGGAGACCGCGTTGAGGCCGATGGACGTTCCCAACATCAAGGAGCCCCCGGAGAAGATGAACACTAGCGTAAAGATGTTAGGGTATGCCTGCTGCTCGCCCCGGCGCGGTACTCACGGATGCAGAATGCGGCCCCAAATATCTCGCGACCAGCTTTGCCGAGCAAAACGGCACCGGCGTCATCAATCGCATAGACTTCTGGGTGGTTCAGTTTGAATAGACCGATCGCCCTCGCAGACCACCACGTAACGAATCCAACGAAGCACAAGGCAATGACCCCTGGGATTAGGCCCAGGTTGTCGAGGACGGACGGGATGGCCAAGACGCCCAAGCCAATGATACTCTTAATCATGACAACGATTGCTCCTATTCCTCGAAGCTAAGGGTGGTGTTAGCCACGACCGGAAGGCATATTAAAAGACGGAGCCATCGGGAATACGCACGCTGCGGTAATTTGGACCGTCCTGTGTTAGTTCGCCAAATACTGCATCCTCGATAGAATCGTCCTTGCCACCACCTTGATCGATTCTGCCTTGTTCCAGGGCGCAATCCTCTATCTTCTCCTCCCTGGGCTTTTCAGTCTCGGCTGGGACTTTGGCTGACATGTTCAAGGCTCGCTATGTTAAGGTTGTGGGGAAGGCGGTTTGTGGGGAAAGACCGGGTTGTGGGGAAAGGTCTGGCTGAAGACGGTTAAAGACTGACTGCATTTATGTTAACCCACGCCCATGTTCAACCAATAGGTCCCGGTTCTATCATTCCGGGATGACCTTCCCTATGAAAGCAATGGATAGAGCAGCCAGCCCAGGGGTAGTCGTTGCCAAGGTCTTGGTAACTACACCAATAAATCTGACCCGGGCGGAGGGATACCAGTGCGCGGGGGACGTGCATGACTGGGCTACGAGGTAGGTACGAACCAGAGGACGTCGTCGTGGGCGCCGACGGAATATCTCGAGCGGGGAACTGGAGGACACATAAAAATGAAGAGGGATTGAGTAAGGCCCTAGAAATACCGATGGATTGTTAAAGTCAGGAGGGGGAGACCCTTCTGACCTGTTGAGTTGCGGTCCCATTATGTCCCAGGGGCGATGTCATGTATCCTTGGCGGGAGGCCACGGTATGATATATGATATAGGAGGCTACGGGGTTTACGATCGGGGAAACATCCCCACTTCGTGGCTTTGTACGCCATTGAAGATCGCTGCATGACATGTCGTATTATACGTACGTGCGGTGTTTTTCCATGGCTGGGGCTAAGGCTCTAGATTCATTTTTCTTTATATGTAAGTTACTCCTCGCACTCTTTGGTAAGATAGACGGAAGAACGAGCGCATTGGGGGCAATATTTCGTGGACTAGCAAATCCACTTCGTGCACTTACCGATCGATGCCTATCTTGGCATGTTTTCATCAGGTTCGCTTTGCGCTAAGGCTTGTTTACCCCGTGGGGTTTCAAGGCTATGACTACATAATACGACCCTCTTCGGCTGGGGGAGATACCAGTACGGACTACGGGTAGCCCTTTGCGGAAGAAACCTATCCCAGTTGAAGACTAGTTCGTGTCTTGAGGGCGGGGTAGCATGACCGATAACCTCACATTGGCCGATTTCAATCTTATAGGGTAGGTTTCCCCGACCTACAGAGTATCTCATGAAGATTGGACTTGGTATACCCAGCATCATATCTTTCATTGGCGCGCCGGTCTGGGGTCCGGGGTCCGGGGACAGGAGCCAAGTCTCCAGCTTCTCCACTGGACTACCTCCACTTTCTTCCCCGCTCGTGAGGATGCCCCCGTAGGTGTATAGCATGATGGGCTTAGGCCTCTCCCTTCGGGGGCGCCTCCGGGTCCGGGGCAGGGCTTGGCGTCTAGAGGTTGAGAAAGAGGCAAGTCTTCGTCGCATACCGTCCTGCGCCTCTTTAATGGGCTGGAAGGAACTCGGCACCTGCTTTGAGGGCGCGGATGGGCTTGGCCTGGGCCGGGTTGGCAGAGGGTGGCATGCTCGGAGCACCAAATCTACTCTGCGAAGCGGATCTCGCGGAATTTGGAGATGGAATGGTCGCGGAAGGCAGTGTATACGTAGCTACTGGCGGCGTGGCTGACGTGAAAGTCAGTAGCGCTGTCGTTCATCTCTTCTGTGGACACGGGGGCGCTCTGGGCGTGCAGGCCCGGGAGCTCCTGGGCGCAAGCAATCTCTGAGAGAGATATCTTCATCGTAAGATACAGCCTGGCAGGGATTGCCTTTCTCGAACATGGCGACTCAGGATGTCGATCGGTGAGCAGTCCTCCAGGTAGGTCGAATACGAAAGGCAGCTATTCAACGCATCCGCGAATGGATGTTGAATTGCACAGAGCCTTCTTGAGTGTGTTGCAAGAACTAGAAGTATCCGATTAGCGCGTGGACCCGAATGGCATCCGACTTGTTGGCCGGATCATCTGTACATATAGGCGACGGTCAGCCCTGGATATAAACCGCGAGCCCAGATGTCCAGATCACTTCGGTGCTCAACTTTCTTGTCAAGTCGTCATACGAGAGAATGCCGAGTCCGGTGGGGTTAGCCTTTAGCGGCTTACACGAGCATAGCGCCAGCGCTATACAACTAACGAGGGACCCGACCTTCTTGCTCCTCATCCCAGCAGTTGGAATTCCGGGTATCGTCGTCGTATTAGGAAAAAGAGGACCATAGTTTTTAACGACTCGAAGGCCCCGGGATGTTCGGAGACGCGAAGGCGAGGAGTGCCACCTGTCTATCATGCCGACTAAATAAATACGTAAAGACTCCGCCTTCAACAGAGTTTCTGGGATTCATCGAAGGATCGCAGCTAAAAGGCTTTAGGCCGCGGTTTTTCGCATCAAGCAAGATCCGGGATTCTACTATGCTCCGGTATTTCACTGGGTATGCCACGCGGAGGCTTCGATAGTGGGTGGTATCCTTACGAGATCCTTGTCTCGGGATGGGTCCATTGTCGATGGCTCATCAAATAAGCCATGTTCCTATGGGGAAGATGGACGAGCTGGGTAACATTGATTGATACATGTGTGAGATGCACGGCGCGGTAAGTAGGAGTTTCGGTGGTGGCCTGCAGCACGTGCTTCGCGCCGTGTGCCGAAGGTGCGGAGGGCAGGAGCGACCGCCTCCATGCCCTCTTCCTCTACAAATGGCCATGAAAAAGCTCGTGGCTCTCGGACATAGACCTTTCCCTGAACACTCACACCAACCACCCTAACATTTTGTCCATCACGCCCGTCCATTAGGAACTGTCCAATCCGCCGGCCTCGCCCCCGCGATACCACGCACCCCTACGGGGAGGCGCGGCCCTTTGAGAGGCTACAGCAGGAGAGCCTACGGCAATCAGGGGACTTTAACCTGCTGGCGTGGTCGCTGACTGTAAACCAGCGGACTCACTCGCCCTGTACCGGCGTGTTGGCGCCCGGATTTGGCATCCCACCTCCCGTTGGCGGCCTTTGGGTTTGACGATGCCGAGACTGTCATCTTTGCGGACGTGGGGCACCTGGGCTGGAGGAATATCCAGCCGCACCGCCGGGACTCGGCGGCTTCGTTTCGGGTACATCAATCTTGTTTGACGCCGCTGGTTGCTGGCCGTGGGATATCCGTCACTCTTCCTATCGACAAGGACGAGTTCGACGGATGTGGAGATCCGGGAGACCAGCAGACAGAGCTACGAGAGATACTCATGTGGACTTATACCAATGTAACAGCCGACCTCTAAGCTCATCCCCGCGCTCGTCCCGTAGCAGCTGGGGCAGAAGACGGAGCAGCGTAGACGGCGGCGTAATGGTCTGCATCTGGCTCACAGTAACCCTCACCGACGACCACGACGTCTCGCTGCGAGCAGTAAGGGCACCAGGCCAGGCCCCGTGTGCGTTCCAAACATGTTCATGGGGAGATTTAGACTACGGCACATGTATCTACAGCCCGAACAGGACCTGGAGGCACTGGCTCCGCAGGTGCGGTCTGCAGAGTCGGGGTGGGAGGAATCCTTAGGGGTTGTGTTTTATGCGTGTCGAGATCTGCGGGAGCTGCGCATTGTGTCGCCTCTTCTGCCGACGGCAGTTAATCAACACGCGGTCCCAGACAAACACGACGACGGGACAGAAACTGCGCCGCCGAGAAAGTACGGCTCTCTCTGGGGATTCGACGCCCACCAATTCGGAGTCGCCCGCCCCAACGGAACCACAATGTCCGCCTCGGCAGACCTCCTCCTGTTCCCCTCATCTGCAGACACCGACATGAAAAGCCACTTCGTTGCTCTCTTCGGATACTCACTCTCGGCGTACCCGCACTGCCACCTCGAGCCGCTGGGCGAGATCGTCTTCGATATAAGCACACGGGACTTCTGGGCCCAATCCCTACGGAGGAGGACACCTCGAGAGACTGGGGACGACCCGAGCGATCGGAGCACGCTGGTGCTCCCGTGCGGGGTCAGGGTCGAGGTGGCGGCAGCGGCGAAGCACCGCCCCGGCGGGGTCCCCCACACTAACGCTAAGGACGTTCAGGGACGGGGCTAGGTTTCTATAAACGATGGGCCGAGTTCTTCGACGAGTTAGAAGTTATGGGAGTTCTTCCGCGCCGTCTTGGTTTCTCCGTGGTGGGGATTGGAAGTGTGGTGTGGTTCTCGGAAGGCATGGGTCCGCCTTTATGAAACGACGTTGCATCCGAGCTCGGGAGATGGCCTCCGTACGTCATTTAGCCAGGGGCCACCCCGGCTGATTGGAGGGGGTTTTAATCTATTCCGATCTCTGGGCAGCGCGATGGCACTGTAATTCGGATGAATATGTCCTCCACTTGTAGCGACTTATATACGCGACGGGGTTTGGTATAAAGCCGCCATTTTCCGCTCTCCGACCTCAGTACACACCACAACGGCAACGCCCTCTCACACAACAACAGCATTCCTTCCAACAAAGAACGGAAAAATGAAGACGTCCATCCTCCTCGGCGCCCTCGCGGCCGTCGCCACCGCCGTCCCCAAGCCCCGCCAGGCCTCCACTGTCCCCGGCACGAGCGGCACGAGCTTCACCATCGACGGAGAAACTGCGTACCTGGCCGGCAGCAACTCTTACTGGGTCTCGATGCTCACAAACGACGCGGATGTCGACCTCACCATGACCAACTTTGCCGCGTCCGGCCTCAAGATCCTGCGCGTCTGGGGCTTCAACGACGTCAACGCCGAGAGGGACGACGTGTGGTTCCAGCTCCTGTCTGCTAGCGGCTCCAAGATCAACGAGGGGGCGAACGGATTGCAGAGGCTGGATGCCGTTGTGGCGGCGGCGGAGAAGCATGATGTGAAGCTCATCATCAACTTTGTGAACAACTGGGACGACTACGGCGGTATCAGCGCGTATGTTAACGCGTTCGGGGGCACGAACACGGATTGGTACACCAACGAGGCGGCGCAGGAGCAGTACAGGACGTACATCGAGACCCTCGTCAACCGGTTCAAGGACTCTCCCTCCATCTTCGCGTGGGAGCTCGCGAATGAGCCGCGGTGCGCGGGATGCGAGACGGACGTTATCTACGAGTGGGCGAAGACCACGTCCGAGTTTGTGAAGGGATTGGACTCGGAGCACATGGTTACGCTTGGTGACGAGGGGATGGGCATCGCGGGGGGCGATAGCTATCCCTTCCAGTTCAGTGAGGGGACGGACTTTGCGAAGAACCTCGAGATCGAGACGCTCGACTTTGGGACGTTCCACATGTATCCTGAGCACTGTAAGTTACCCCTGGGTGTTTCGTGGGAGTGCTGGTGGAAACGCCGGTGATGCGGACGGAAGCTAACGAGCGCAGGGAGCGTGGACTCTGTTGAGTTCCCGATTGCGTGGATCGAGGCCCACGGCGCGGCGTGTGTAGCCGCCGGAAAGCCCTGCCTCTTCGAAGAGTGTAAGTCAACCCACTCCATTGATCCACCCCTTTTACCCTCTCCCCTTCCACCCTTTCTTTCTCCCCGATATCACAGTACTGACAGCATGAAAGACGGCCACAGCGAGGACCACTGCGGCTACACGCCCCCCTGGCAGGCCGCCGCCCGCGACACCGAGGGCATCGCCGGCGACCAGTTCTGGCAGTGGGGCGACCAGCTGAGCTCGGGGCCGGCGCACGACGACGGGTTCACGATCTACTTTGAGCAGGGGGAGGAGTACCAGTGCATGGTTACTGATCACGTTGAGGCTATTGCGGCCATGTAAATGTTTGCATTGTTGACTGAGACTGGCATGGGGTGGGGGGCCAGGGAGTGAGGGGCGTGGGATGGGAAGACGGGCGGGGACTGGACGGCGGGAGAGGGTGTGTTCACTTCTGTGTTGTATTTTAGGGTAGGATTCTGCGTCTGCCGGCGGGGATCCAGGTTTTTGTATCAAGTAAATAGTAGGGTATGATCGCGGCTTGGAGGGGCATGAAGATTCGTGGAATTATTCCGTTGCAACTCTGTTTCTCGGCGACGCACGGAGTCCTCTTCTCCGCCGTGATCCTACAGGTGCACACGATCCACAGCCGGTTTACTGTAGATCTACAGTATCTAAGTCCCCCATACGAAGAGGACCCAGGGATATTCGCAATGCAAGGGAAGGATATAAAGACGGCGTACCCTTGTAAGTAGGATATAATCGGTAGCCTATAGATATACCTAGACCGAGCTGTAAGAGGATAGCTATTGGGTTTATCAACACTTCGTCTAATTGACCCTTACCTAGCCAGTACAACGTATCAGTCTTGTCTGGTGTGCTTCGCCTCGACCACTCGACAACCCCGGCTCTCCTTGCCAGGCGCCGGGATAAAGTAGTCCCTTACAAAAGCGATGTCACGCTCGTACTGCGTGTCAAAAAGCTCGAGACGACTCCCGAGGCGGCGCACGAGGTATCCAAGCGAGAGGTATATCTCCGCGTAGGCGAGGCGCATGCCGACGCACTGCCGGGTGCCGCGGCCGAAGTTGCAGAGGTAGCTCCGGAGGCGCCGGCGCTCGCGGGGCTCGAGGCCGAGCCAGCGGGAGGGACTGAATGTGTGCGGGTCTGGAAAAAGGGCGGGGTTGGTGTGGGTGAGGTACGCGGAGCAGCCGACGAGGGTGCCGGGGGGGATTGTCCATCTGCGGAAGTGGAGCGTCTGGTTGGGGTGGGAGCGGGAGACGCGGTGCATGGAGCCGTAGGAGAGACGCAGGCCTTCGTCTACCACGGCGTTGAGGTAGGGTAGTGCCTCGAGCTTCTGCAGATCAATCCGATAATTCGGGTCCGGCATCGCGTCGCGCAGCTCGGCCGTTAAGCGCTCGTAGACGGCGGGGTCCTTCAGGACGAAGAAGCAGGTGAGGGATAGCATGTGCGCGACGGTCAAGGTGCCGGCGCCCACGAACGACGTGGCCGCCGCCGTCATCCGCGAGACGGTCTTCTCGTCGGGGGGTAAGCTGGGCTCGTGGAGGATCTCGTGGAAGATGGTGACGTGCGACGTCTTGCCATCGTCGCCTCCTGCTATGACACCCTCGGACATTGCGCGGTACTCGGCCTCTTGGACGCGGATCAGCCAGACGGCGTCGTCTGTGGCTTTGACGCACCAGTTAGGGAGGAGGTTCAGCGTCGGCAGGAGCCACGGGAACTGCTTGATTCTCAGGCCCCTCGGTCAGAATAACAATAGCGACGCAATGAAGACTCTAAAACGGATCGGGGTAACCCACACGGGGGTGAACCTACAATGGACCTGCATCCACTCGTACCAATGCAGAGCAAAGTCCTCCTTGTCCAGCACGTTGCGGCTGCTAGAGAAACAGTACTCGGTAATTACGTCCTGCGTCAGCGCCGAGAAGGCGTGCACGAGGTTGACCCTCTTCCCGGCCTCGATACCAGCCGTGATATTCCGAATCATCTTGTCAACCAGATCCTCTAGGACGGGCTCTAGCCGCCGGATGTACGCCGGCGAAAAGAACCTGCCAAACGTGGCCCGGCGCATCTTGTGGGCGTCGTGGCAGATGGTGCCGAACGACATGTCGTTGCTGCCGAACATGCCCGCCGACCACCAGAACTTATCGACCTGCTTCCCAACCGAGGGGTACAGCCTGTTCAGGAAGTCTAGGTCCGGATCGCTGACGCTGAGCTCGTACGGGTTGATGCGGACGATGGGTCCTGGAGCCACATTATCAGCTTCGAGTCACGCAATGGAAAAAGGAAGCACTTTGAAGGTCGTCGGTGGTGACGCTCACCCAGCTCCTTGTGCATTTTTTTCAATCTCATATACGTAGGCGCCACCCTTGATTACGTCGTAGTAGAACTCGTACCAGAATGTGAGGGCCGCGAGCTTGCGGGTGGGGAACTTGGCGACCGGGGAGAGGTAGAGGCGCCAGTAGGCGCCAGTAGAGGGTGTAGGCCACGAGGGCGACTAGGACGCCTCCGACCAGGGCCGCGCGCCAGATGCCATGTTGGATGCACTTGATGAGGAGATACGCAGATGGGTATGGTGGGGGTGGGGCGCGTGATGGTATAGTGGCTCTCCAGAACCTTCGTGAGTGAGCCTTACAAGTAATCGAAGACTGGGCAATCAACGGGCTTCAGCGCGGTGTCAGATAACCTGTTTGTAAGACAGTTTCTGTACTACTAAACGGACGATCCAGAGCCTTTCCCGTGCCCATCTCTGCTTCTTGGTCCCAGTCAGCGGGGTAAGCACTACGTAGTACATATTGTGTAAGATGTGAGAGCCTGGTGGCGTTAAGAGGTAGGGAAGCGTGTTACACGAGCCTACGAAGGATCGGCGCAAGGTGATTCGGGGTGCCGAAAAGCGAATACGCAACTTCAACGACGCACGTCTGCCGAGTTCCGTACCCCCGTCGTAAAGAACACTTGATCCGCGTCAGGCTTAGAGCATGCAGCATACGGCATCATCCCTGCCGGAGGGAATAAGACGGAAACATTACCGTCCTGCAATGGATCGTCCCGAGCGGACGGCCCACCCAGGAAGCGTCGACCCGACCCCATTTCAGCAAAAAAAAAAAAAAAAAAGACAGGGGTGTTATCCGACGCCTTCGCGATTCAAGTCGTGCGTCGCATTTCTCCAGAGCCGAAGAGGCACGGAGCCCGTCCCTCCACCCCAATACCGAGAGTGGGGCCCGGCCCCGGAGCGGGAATTGAAGGGAAACAGTGGAGAAAACAGCCAAGAGCGGGGAAGCGGCCCTTTGTACCGCTGATGGGCTCGTGGCACGGAGATTCGGTGCTGTTTGGAGGCAATGCCCCGCTTGCCCGTCTCGTCTTTAGTCCCGCCGGGAAAATAATATCGCGCCACGGGGTGTTGGTGTTTTATATTGATGTGCCCATGTGTTCACTGGGTCCGGCAGCCCCCGTTTCTTTCGGCGGGTTCGGTCACGGATGTACTTGTAAGGATGACGAGGGGGTGAGAGGACGGGGCGATGGGGTATATAGCTGCGGTACACAGAGTCCGGGAGCGAGAGGGCCGGCAGACTTATTCGAGTGATACGAGATCTGTCGAAACGTCTGCTTCGTCGAGTTGCTCACAATTACGGTTCGTGACTTACACAAAAGGAAACAAGATGAGATTGTCGGCATTGCTCGCTGCGGGGGCCGCGCTGGCGAGGGCGCAGGAGGTGGTCAAGATTATGCCGCTGGGAGACTCCATCACCGGCAGCCCAGTATGTCCTGTCCCCCTTCACCTTCATCACAATGCAAGGCGCGTACCCTCTATGAGGTCCCACGGGGAGAGGAACCCCGTAGACACGCCGCACACAAGCCCTCACGCAGGACCGGAGCAAGAACTGACCATACCAGGGCTGCTGGCGCGCCCTCCTCTGGCGCGACCTCCAAGAAGCAGACGTCACAAACACCGACTTCGTCGGCACCCTCCCCTCGCAGGGCTGCGGCTTCGACCACGACGGCGACAACGAGGGCCACGGCGGGTTCCTGGCGACCAACATCGCCAACGAGGGGCTGCTGCGGGGGTGGCTCGAGAGCACGGGGCCCGACGTGGTGATGGTGCACCTTGCGACCAATGACATCTGGAGCGCTATTTCGACGGATGAGATTTTTGGGGCCTTTGAGGATTTGGTGGGGGATATGAGGGATAGCAACCCGCAGATGAAGATCCTCGTGAGTTTTACTTTACCCTTGAACCACCCCTAAATGGCGCGACTCGGCCGGGAAGGAAGAGGGCTGACGAGACAACAAAGTTCGCCCAAATCATCCCCGTCGCACCCCCCGAGTGCCCCGAGTGCCCAGGCCGCACCACCGAGCTCAACGACGCAGTCGCGGAGTGGGCGCCGGGCATCTCGACGGACGAGAGCCCCGTCACCGTCGTGGATTGCTGGACGGGCTTCGATCCCGATAGCATGACGGGCGACGGGGTGCATCCGAACGACGAGGGTAACGAGCACCTTGCCGGGTGCTGGTTTGAGCCGCTGGCGGAGGTTATCCGGAGCTTTGATTAGGCGGAACTTTGGGTAGCGCTGGTGATGTGAGGAATGCTGGTTGAGTTGGGGATGTCCGGGGTTTGAACTTTGTGGGATGATGGGTGATGTGAGGGTGAGCTGGTCGGACACTGAAGCTTCGGAGACATTGGCATGTGTAGTCCCATAGCGGGTATTTGCAACAATCAAAGCATCATCAGTGCGGGCTAGTGCCGGACTCGGTAGCTCAATACCCCGGTTGGCACCGCGACCTGGCTCGATGTCATCAGGCAGCTCCCGCCAATAAGAGAGCTCCCCCCACCCAAGCTCCCCAGGTCCCAGCCATCTCCTCTTCCCACTAAACCTACACCAAGCCACCAAGCCCACCCAGCCCACTCTTAACCATAGCTCCAACACAGCTCCAACTACAACTCCATCCTCACCAACGGCACAAATGACCAACCGCCAGTTCGTCACAATGCGCGCCCAGGACATCTCCCTCCAGCTGCGCACGGCCCCAACCGCCGACGCCCCGTCGCTCACCCGCGCCGAAAAGGCCTACATCGCCTCCGACATCGAGGCCCTCCCCCCCGCCCAGCGCACCGTCTGCCCCTCCTGCGCCTCGTCCCTGCGCCACCCGCAGCGCCAGAGCGTCTCGTGCGCCGCCACGTCCGCGGAGTGCCTCCTGTGCGCCGTGGCGGCTGGGAAGCCCGAGGCGTTCACGAAGCCTTTTTGCGAGTTTCTGAGCCGGAACCCGACGGTTTGGCATGCGGTGGAGTACTCGGAAAAGAAACTGCGGGATGCGGGCTTCAAGCCGGTAAGGCGCCAGGACTCCATTCCCTTGAGGGTTCACGAGGCTGGGGTTGGATTGATACTGACGCAGAGTGCTTGTAGCTCCCCTCCCGCGACCAGTGGGTCGGCGAAATCACCCCCGGCGGAAAGTACTACGTGACCCGCAACGGCTCCTCCCTCATCGCCTTCACCGTCGGCAAGTCGTACACGCCCGGCTCCGGCGTCGCCATGATCGCCGGCCACATTGACGCGGTGACGGCACGCCTCAAGCCCATAAGCAAGAAGCCCGACCGCGCGGGCTACGTCCAGCTCGGCGTGGCGCCATACGCTGGCGGGCTGAACCACACATGGTGGGACCGCGATCTCAGTATCGGAGGGCGGGTTATTGTCAGGGACCCAGAAAGCGGGAAGACGTCGTCGAAACTCGTGAAGCTCGACTGGCCGAGTGAGCTCCCCTGGCCCCAGTCCGTGGTAACCGGTACCAGTATAACTAACCCGTGCTACAGTCGCGCGCGTCCCGACGCTGGCCCCCCACTTCGGCGTCGGCATGATGGGCTCGAACAACAAGGAGACCGAGGCCGTCCCCGTCATCGGCCTCGAGGACAAGATCCCCACGGACCCCCTCGGGCCCCCCGGCTCCTTCATCAACTCGCAGCCCTCCAAGCTCGCCAAGCTCATCGCGAAGGAGCTCGGCGTGGAGAACTACGGCAGCATCCTGAACTGGGACCTCGAGCTGTACGACTCGCAGCCCGCGCAGACGGGCGGCCTCGAGCACGAGTTCATCTTCGGGCCGAGGGTCGATGATAAGCTCTGCAGTTGGCCGGCGCTGATGTCGCTCATTATGGCGGAGGATGACGATGATGACAGTTACATCAGGGTCGTGGCGCTGTTTGACAACGAGGAGATCGGCTCGCTGCTGCGACAGGGCGCCAAGGGGAACTTCCTCCCGCTCGTGGTGGAGCGCACCGTCGAGGCCCTCTGCGCCGACGCCCGCTCGCCCTTTGGCCCCGGTATCATGGGCCAGACCTACGCGCGGTCGTTCCTCGCCTCCGCGGACGTGACCCACGCCGGCAACCCCAACTTCCTATCCAGCTACCTCGACGAGCACGTCCCGAAGCTCAACGTCGGCGTGGCCCTCTGCGCCGACCCCAACGGGCACATGACCACCGACGCGGTATCCACCGCCATCCTCCGGCGGGTCGCGGAGCAGAACGGGTGCGAGACGCAGGTGTTCCAGATCCGGAACGACTCGCGGAGCGGGGGGACGGTGGGGCCGATGCTGAGCTCTGCGATGGGTGTCAAGGCGGCGGACCTGGGGCTGCCGCAGCTGAGTATGCATTCCGTCAGGGCGACGACGGGGAGCCTGGATCCGGGGTTGGGGGTTAGGTTCTTTAAGGGGTTCTTGGAGGGGTGGGAGGGGGTTGAGGGGGAGTGGCATTAGGTTGGGGGGATCGTGTACGCGGTTTGCGGCGGGATTGGGGGGTAGACTGGGCGGTGAACTGGGCGGTGGACTGGGTTGCATTGGCGGTGTAGCTAGAGGGGTCGGCTGCGTCAGGGCTGGTTGGGGTATGCGGGGGGGGATGACGGGTGTCACCGACCCCGCTTGGATAGAGTAGATTTCGCATTTCTGAATTGTTTACCGACGAGACTTCTAACACGATACGAGACTCACGGACTTTCGCAATCTCGACGCCAGTGAACGTCAGCATACCCTTCCCGCTGTAACTCACAACACTTACCTCGCCCCTTCGAAACTCTTCGCCTTTGAACAAGATGACGAGCACGGGAGACGCCTCGGTGCTGAGCGACAAGTATGACACGCCCATGGGCCTCGCGCACGGGACCATGGCGGCGCTGAAGGAGAGGATCAAGACGCATTACGACCTTGCGAGCGACTACTACCTCAGTCTGTGGTAGGCCTTTCCGTTCTCTGCTAATCTACCTCCTCTCCCTCCCACCCCTCTCCCACTCCCCCCTCTCCTCACCCCTGTGAGAGAGATCTGCAAGCCAGAGCCATAATCTCAAGAAACCGGGGCAGCTGCGTGGGTAGACTAGAGATTGGACGTGGATCGGACACGAGGTAACGGGTACTAGGGGCGAGCACATCCACCACGGCTACTGGCCCACCGAAGCCTCCAAAAAGACCGACACGAAGGAGCAGGCGCAGCTCAACCTCGTAGACCTACTCCTCGAGGTCTCTTCCACCACTCCCGGCCCGGGCCTCCGCGTGCTGGACGTAGGGTGCGGGCTGGGCGGGACGTCACGGCTCCTCGCGGCGCGCGGGGCGAGCGTTACGGGCATTACCATCTCTGGGAAGCAGGTTGAGATGGCGGGGCGGTTGAGTAGGGATGCGTCTTCTGGAACGACGGAGGGGAAGGGCGAGGGGGTTGAGGGTGGAGAGAAGGGAGAAGGGAAGGGAGAGGGGGAGGTGGGGGGGTTTATCCCCTTTGGAGAGGGGCAGGTCAAATTCCTCGAGCTAGACGCAGAGAAGATGGCTGAAGAGGGTGGGGTGGGAGAGGGCGAGTTCGACCTCGTCTGGATTAGCGAGGCGCTGAGCCATATCCCCGGCAAAGAGGCCTTCTTCCGGAACGCGCACGCTGCGTTGGCGGTTGGGGGAAAGCTTGTTATTGCGGACTGGTTCAAGGGGGTTGATGTCCTAGAGGGAGACGCGGATATCAAGGCTATTGAGGGTACGTTTCCCCCCTCTCCTCAGAAGGCTTCATCCTCGTCAGGGGTGCCGGGGGGCAGGAGCTCCCCCTCCTGAGTACCGGAGGTAGTGGAAGTGGGTGTGGGCGAGGTGCTGACTTTGCTGATAGACGGCATGCTCCTCCCGCCGCTGCACACGCAGGATGGGTACGTTGAGCTCGCGACAAAGGCGGGCTTCACAGTCCTTTCGGGGCCGAAGGATATAAGCCAAGACGTGGCCAAGACGTGGTGAGTACTTGTCCACATCTCACCCGTCATAATCCCTCACCACCCTCATCCCCCTCACCCACCTCTACTGCCCTCACCTCACCTCCAGTCCTCGTCATCCGCCACTCATCCACCTCCCACCCCTTCTCACTCCACCCACCACGAAACTCCACCCCTTCGCCCTCCCAGTACCCCCTCTAGCGCAGAGAGAGCGAAAGGGAGAGAAGGCTAACTGCGGCAACGAAGGGACATAACCTGGTCCCTAGTCCAGAACCCCTCCCTCTGGGCCTTCGCCCTATCCCAGGGCCGCGACGGCATCGCCTTCCTGCAGGCCTTCCGCGCCATGAGGAGAGGATACGCGGGCGGGGGCTTCCGGTACGGCGTCATGGCTTTCGTAAAGTCGTCCTGAGTCCTCTTCGTACGCGTATGCGATGTGCGTGCTGGGCGTCGAGGATTGGGTTTTGGCGGTGGCCAAGGGGCAGCTTGGGATGTAAGAGGGTTATATGCCTCCGAAGCAGGACTGGGCCTGGCAAGCAACACGGCGCGGAAACACGCATATATTCAATCAATTACACGGAGCAACACCATGTCCAGCACCCGCTCTACCTACCATTAAAGTACAATGCTTGATGACCAAATTAAGAGGGTATAATACAAGGGCTATATGCATCACTTTCCAACGCCATCCCCACAGCCATCTCGTAGACGTCCCGTCACGTCACGTAGCCTCTAAGATTCTTGGGCTGGGCACTCTGGCCCACCTACCGGAGCATATATGACAGGTCCGGGAGGCGCGATAGTATCCCCTCAACCGCCTCCCCTTCACCCGCCTCCATCTGTATATCCTGGCCTGCCATGGTCGCTAGAGGTGATGTCGGGTATGTCTCCATCAGCGCGTTCCCGCGGCCCAAGCTGGGCAGCGACTGTACACGGGCATGACCCCCCTTCCCAGCCCCCTCTCTCCCACCTAGTCCAAGCGCCTTGTGAATCCCCGGGCTAAGGATTTCCGGCTTCAGGACTTCCGGCTTTATCGCCGGCCTAGCAGCCCTACTATCCGTCGACGACCCAGACCCTGACTTCCCAAAAGAAACAGCCGAGTCGGCCCGCGAGCCGGGCGCCGCAGGCGCGGCGGCCACCGCCGGCGAGGAGACCATCTCGCCCCACTCCTCGTCCGAATCCTCGTCGCGAGGTTCCGGCTGTGTAGTGCTCAATACGAGAGGACTCGGCCTCTTAGGAGCAGTTCTCGAGGGTGCAGCATCAGGCGCGCTGGGTCCCCTGGGCGGAGGCGGCATCGAAAACGGCCTCCCTCCACCACGCACCCCGCCCACACCCTCCGCGAACCTCGGAGCAGCGCCGATCGGCTGAGCCGACGCAGCGGCACTCTCACTCTCGCTCCTAACCCTCCCGTCCTCCCTCCTCCTACTCAAGAAGCTCAGATCAACAGGGTCACTACTACTACTCCGCGCCCACCCAAAGGTCGCAGCGGAACCCCTCACGCCCCCCGCGCGCGTCCTGCCCCCGAGCACGCTCCCCTCCTGCATCCAGCGGCGCACGATGGAGAAGGTCTCGCGGCTGATGGCTGAGCCGGGCCACGTGGCGCGGGTGTAGTTGTCCGGGTCGCCCGAGTCGTGGAGGAGGGGGGAGCCCTGGCGGGAGAGGCGGTACCAGGCGCGGCGCTCGGGGACGGTGAAGGTGGAGAGGGGGTCGGGGTCTTCGGGGAGGTCGGCGGGTGAGGGTGCGGGGTCGTCAAGGTTGTCGAAGAGGGTGGATATAGAGGCTTCGTCGATGGTAAAGGGGATGTCGGCAAGCTTAGGGGCAGGTTCGGACGGTTCAGGTTGAACGGAGGGGGCGTCATCAGGCGACTGGTTCCCGAGCTCAAATTCCTCCCAGTCCTCCGCATTTTCGTCGGCCTTATCTGACTTGGTGCTACCGCGCCGTAACGGCTCATGCTCCGGGGGCGCCTCGGCGGACTTCTTCGCAATGCCGTCGTACATATCGACCAGTTCCTGAACCTTAGACACCTCCCGTGCTCCCTCGGGGCCGGGCGTCGCATCCGGCGCATCCTGGTGCGTTAGGACCGCGGGTGCGACGGCGTCGGCGCCTTGTCCTAGGCTTGGGGCTGGGGGTTCGGGGGAAGTTTTGCCGGTGGTATCGGGGGATCTTAGCGGGGACCGGGAGAGGGCCTCCTCGACGGCTGGGTCTTGAGGTCGGACGGGAGATGTCGGCGTGGACGGGGCTGGATCTTCGTCTACGGCCGGGGCCCAAACAGGGGCGGGAGACAAGGGGGGCTCGGGTGGTATATGGGGTGCCGTGGCGGTGCTGTCCGATTCGTCCGAGGGCCCCGACTCCAGCGCATCACGGTCCAAGGTGTCTTCCGGTGCCAATTCGATCTTCGCCGGTGCATCTTGACCCTGAGGTGACATCTCTCCTGCCCACGGATCCACCTCCGCCGAAGGGGACGGCGGACGATGAACACCCACGGCATCCAGCCCTTTCGTACCTAGAAACTCATCGTCCCCCGCATCCTCTGCCCCCTTAACCCCCTCCTCCACCTCCCCGGACTCCTCACCGTCCCCAGCCCATTCCCCAAATCCATTATCACCCCACACCCCCGCCGGATCTGCAATCTCAAACTTGGTCGCCGGGAACGCAAAGGGCGAGTCCTCCTCGGGCCGGACGTCCTTCGGCGGGTCGTCAGCGATCCAGGGGGAGCTCCATGGGTTGTCCATCTGGAACAGCGGCGGGAGCTCTCATCTCGCGCGGGAGAGTTCCGTTCTTGAAGAGGGGCGGAGAGAATGTGTGGCGCGTTACGGGTCGCGGCAGGCGGGCGGCGGCATTTCGGCTGGTCCGGAGCTGTTGTCGGTTCGCGGGGGGTCGTGGGCGCGTGGGTCTCGGTTCGCGCGGGATGGGCAGGTGTGATGGCGGCTTGAAAAGAAACGTACAAGGTTGTCTGGAACGCGAGAAAGTGGTCGTCGTGGAGCGCTGGGGTGATCTGAAGTTGAACGGGGATCCTTGTCGGACGAAGCTGTTTCGCGGTAGCTAGGGATGGCTGACGTAAGCCACGGTTCATAGTCTGGACCAAGCACCCCGGACCCTTCAGTTTGTGCCCCGCCAAACAGACGTCAGGGCCCTCGACTCCATGCGCATCAATTAATCAGCACCTTGTCGCGACAGGCCCGATACGCCACTTAGCACTCACCTCACTTTTTCCAAAGTCGTTTTCCGTCGAGTCATTCTTTGTCTCTCCATCTCATGAGGGACGCTGTCGCTGAGTTGCGCATTATAAGAGCTTCAGTCTGAGACCGATACCCCTCAACGGGACACACCTGGATACAGTCCCGCGCCGACATCGCGTGAAAGCGACGCTTACAAGATCCGGGTTACAAATCAGCTACATTACACACAGCAGCTCTACCGAGCTGATCGAGACATCTCACCATGTCGACCTCACAGGTTAAGCACATCGTGCTGGTACGTCCCCTCACACCCACAAGCACTACCCCTCTAACCCCCGCAGGTCCTCTCTGGCAAAGGCGGGGTCGGCAAGTCCTCCGTAACAACCCAGCTCGCCCTCTCCCTCTCGCAAGCAGGCCACTCCGTCGGCATCCTAGACGCCGACCTAACGGGCCCCAACATCCCGCGCATGCTCGCCATCGAGGACGCAAAGGTCCGGCAGACCCCCGGCGGCTGGCTCCCCGTGACGGTCCACGACGCGGACCCGGCGACGAACCGCGCGTCGCTCCGCGCCATGAGCCTGGGCTTCATGCTCCGCGACAGGGGCGACGCCGTGGTATGGCGCGGCCCCAAGAAGACGGCCATGATTAAGCAGTTCTTGTCCGACGTGCACTGGGGCCCCACGGACTTTCTCCTCATCGACTCCCCGCCGGGCACGAGCGACGAGCACATCTCGCTCGCGGAGAACCTGGCGCGCGACGCGCTCCCCGGCCAGGTCGCCGGCGCGGTGGTGGTGACGACTCCGCAGGCCATGTCGACGCAGGACGTGCGCAAGGAGCTCAACTTCTGTAAGGCGACGGGGATCAAGGTCCTGGGCGTCGTGGAGAACATGAGCGGGTTCGTGTGCGAGAACTGCGCCGAGTGCACGGATCTGTTCGGGTCGGGAGGGGGCAGGGCCATGGCGGGGGACTTTGCGGTGCCGTTCTTGGGGTCGGTGCCGATCGACCCGCAGTTTGGGGAGCTGGTTGAGACGGGGAGGAGGCCGCGGTATCCGGCGGGGACGGTGGTGGGCGGGAGGGATATCGGGAGGGCCGACGGGGAGGGGGAGGAGGGCGGCGAGGATGGTGGTGGGAAGGATCCGGCGCTGTTGGGGGTGAGGTACCGGGATTGTTTTCTGTCTCACATATTCGAGCCCATGGCGGCGAAGCTCGTGGAGAACGTAGTTTCAACAGGCGCATAGTGCTGAGCTGGGCATCGCGAAGAGTCTACTGGGTGGTGGTGGTGTGCCGATTGGAGGTATTGTAAGTGCCAGCACTGTTATTACCCCGGGACGGCAGAGCCCGAGGTGGGCTGTCCCTGGATCACATCAAACCCCATCGCCGGGAGGGAGGTATTGCAGAACATGCATACGTACGGGTATATGGGAATCGGTGGCGGGACTTTGTGGCCTCACCGCCACTCAGCAGGAAGCCCGGGGTTTGCCGTCTGTCTATGAGATTAATACGGGTGTACCTCATACATCGAGCGTGCTTTCGTACCTTGCGGAAAGCTGTATATGCAGGGATCCGGGAGGTACGAGCTACGCCGGCACTAGAAAATATGGACCTTTAATTCGATGAACAGCGGTTTGACCCGGCCTGGGGTTACAGCAACCTGAGGGACATTCAGGCAACATGCAGGTCAAGAATGCGTGGAATAAGCCTGACAAACGCCCCTTTCTCCAGTCGCCATGGCGGATCTCCCGGTACGAAGCGGATACACATGCCCGTCTAAGAACGAATGTCTCCCTTCGGTGACGTCGCAACCGGGGGCCAAGAACCACTTTAGCGAACCTGCAGCTATGACGTGGGCGAGGCGCGTCCCCTGTCCGCCCCTGGCGCCACCGCCATTTTGGGGCTTCCCCAGGGGGTGCAGCGGGGGCCACTGCCCTGGGCGGAAGCCCATCCGAGCCCGTCGAGGCCGCCTACCCCGCCATCCGGCACCGGACCGGTGAGAGGTCGAGGGGACTTGGGGGATACCTCACGATGGTCTGCCGGGGTTTACGAGCGGGAGACGGCTGGAACAGCGAGATGTCGCCTTTTGGTGTTCCGCAGCCCATGATTCGCAGATCGAGATCGAGCGCGCCTGATTGACCCTCCCATCGGATGATTATTCCGAGGTCTCTCTGCCTGTCCTTGTCCTGTGTCGTGGAGAACAGGCGCCTGGGTAGTTACGTACCAATGACCCACCAAACCGTGCCCTATCGCGGACGCAGAGGTACCCCCAAAGTACCTTCCAAAAATTTCCGCACCTTGATTTTTTTTCTTGGAGGGGCAGGACCTCGCTGGGAGCAGCCCTTCACGACGGCCAAATTTCTCGTAGCTTCCCCGAATATTTTTCTCCCTTCCCCTCCAAGGTTGCCTTCCCCGCGACAACAACCCTTCGAGTTTCCAGCTCACATCCAACATTTTTCGGCTCGCGACACCGGGAATGGTCTCGCGCACGCATCCTGCAGCCCTTTTCGAGGATCAGTTCTCGATTGCCGTCTGACCGCCCGACAACTGTGCGGTTGCGACGATAAATAGCGCCCGAGCGCGGTTTCTGAGGCCCCGACGACGATTGACCCGGCCTCCATAGCTTGGATTTTGTCCCGGCACTCTTCTTTCGCCATCCATCTAATCTCATAACGGACTCGGCCTCATCTTGAGCATACCCCGAGCTCGATCAAACGCTTCATACCCATCGATACAGCTCTCAACTAGGGTCACACGACCACGTCTCGAGTAGCCGCCTTCCTCCACGAAACCAGGTTGGCCTTTATGAGCCAGGAGGACATTCTTCGTTTTCTAGCCCCGCCCAAGAAGTACGCCGCAGCCCTCTCAACCGTGTCCGCGCCTGGCAGCCCAGCCCTGCTCCCGACTCTTGCAGAATTACCTTACTAACGTCTCGTACGACAGACCACGATAGCACCCTCAACACTTTACCCTGCGAACACCTGACCGGACCTACCAAGTCCACACACCCAGCTCCATCTACCCGAGCTTACCCAGATAGCCTCGTCTGCTGGGCCCGATACTCCGCCACAGGTATCGGTTTCTGCAAGCGCGAGGCCGCACCAGAGCCACCATTCCGTCGTTCAGAGCGGTCTTCCTCCCCTTCCGCGCCCGACCCCCTTAACGTCCATTCAGAGACGTTACAGCTTTTCACCACGACCCATTGCTGCTGGCTACCGCCAGCACTCAGCAAGGAAACCCTCCTGTGGGCCTGCTCTCTCAAGCGAACGCCACACGCTTCGTTTGAGCGGCAGCTAGTGCTCCGCGGACCCAGGATACGTCCTCAGCCTCGCTGGAAGACGCATTCGCCAGACCTGATCTGCTCCCGAGAGCGTGCAGCTACGACTACGGATTCGTAAATACCGCCAAGATGGTGCCGATCCCGAGCAGCTACACCTTTTCGCCGTCCGAGGCCACCCCGCATCTGACTATCAACCACGATGTGGCGGCCGACCTGGACTCTACCAACGCCTTTGAGGGTGAGTGTCCTCGCCGAGACGACCCCGTCACAAGCTAATCTGAGCAGGCCCCGAGAAGCTCCTGGAGGTTTGGTTCGCCCCGGGCCCCACCGCCCTCCCCCTCGGCGCCAGCCCCAACGGCCTAAAGGCTGTTCCCGCAGAGACGTGGAAGGGCATGCTCGACATGGTCAACTGCGAGGTCCTCTCGGTCCTCGAGTCGGACCCCGTCGACGCCTACCTCCTCTCCGAGTCGAGCATGTTCGTCTTCCCCCACAAGATCGTCCTCAAGACGTGCGGCACCACGACGCTGCTCCTCGGCCTCCAGCGCCTCCTGCACATCGCCGCCGCCGACGCCGGCTTCCCCTTCCATAACGCCAAGTCGGCCTCCGAGATCCACGCCGCGGCGACGCCGTACCGCTTCTTCTACAGCCGCAAGAACTTCCTCTTCCCGGACCAGCAGCGCGGGCCGCACCGCAGCTGGAAGCAGGAGGTCAAGTTCCTCGACGACATGATTGACGGGGGGAGCGCCTACATGGTCGGCAAGATGAACGGCGACCACTGGTACCTGTACCTCACGGCGCCGACCTACGCGCTCACCCCGCCGCGGACTCCCGACGAGGTGGAGCCCGAGGCGGCGCCGGTCGTCGGCGGGAGGCGGGGCTCCAAGATCCCCGCGGGGACCACGACGTACATCCCGTCGGTGGCGGACGAGACCAACGACGAGACGCTCGAGATACTCATGACGGACCTGGACCAGGACGCCGCGAGGCAGTTCTACCAGTCCCACGCCGCCGAGCAGGCCGCCGCGCGCCGGGACGCCGCGGCGGTGGGCGCCGACGACGCGTCGTTTGACGTCTTCAGCAACGGGGAGCCCGAGGGCGAGGCGCCCGCCACGACGGAGGGCCACGCGCTGGGGACCGTGGTGTCGGAGGCGTCGGGGCTGTCGGAGATTTACCCGAAGGGTGTGTATCCCGACGCGCGGATCGACGCGTACATGTTTGGGCCGTGCGGGTTCTCCGCCAACGGGCTTGTTCCCCTGCCGCGCGCGGCGGTCGACTCGCCGCCTGATTCGGAGGGCGAGGAGGAGCAGCCGCCCGCTGCGGCGCACTACTTCACCGTCCACGTCACCCCTGAGCCGCACTGCTCGTTCGCGTCGTTCGAGACCAACGTCCCCGGCGGCCCGAACGGGCGCAGCACGGCGGAGGTCATCGAGCGCGTCGTCGAGATCTTCAAGCCGGGACGCTTCAGCGTCACCCTTTTCGAGGGGCAGGGGAGGGCGAAGAGGGAGACGCAGGGGCGGGGCAAGGGCGTCACGAGGAGGATCGAGCCGGTGGGCGGGTACAGGCGCGTCGAGAGGATTGTGCACGAGTTTGAGGATTATGACCTTGTGTTTAGGTTCTATGAGCGGGAGGGGTGGAGCGGGGGAAGCGGGACGCGGGTCGGGGAGGTCGAGTAGATGCGGGGGACAAATCTGTTCTTTACGGACTATCGTTGATGTTCCGGTTGGTTTTCGAGGTTGACGATTTGCGCTTCGTGGGACGATGTTTTTTTTGTCGCTCACTTCATGACAGCTCTCGGCTCTTTTACGATTCATGCTTTTCAGGAGGAGGCATAATGGTTCGTGTGAATACATGCAGTCTTTACCGCGGCTTCGTTTTTGTCTCGTTATCTTGTGTCTTGCGCTTTGCTTGGGTGATGATGTCGGCTTTGTGGCGCTGCTTGCGCGGTACAGGGGCTTCGGCGGTGCTTCTCATGCGGTGGGGATTCGGCTCGTTATCGAGCTTTGGTGGGTAAGGTGTTAAGGGGGTCTAGAGGCTCGAGCTCGGGTGAGGCGTCGAGGTTCAAGGCCGTCGCTGCGCCATCGTTATTGGGTCGTGGAGGTGCTGGGGGAGGTGGGCGGCGATGTGGGGGGGGGGGGGGGGGGGG